>JAGRRI010043952.1:0-18229 GCA_018584345.1 Thuja plicata
TACAATTCATGAATTGAGATGTACTCCTAATAATAATTTGACTTTAGAAGGTTTGGTAGGCAGACTTAATGCATTTGAGTTGTCAAATTTTGAAAACTACACTCCATGAGCTATTGATTCTGCATTCAAATCCCAGTTGGTCCTTAACAAATCAAAGAAAGGAAAATATGTGTGAACAGTGATAGCGACACAACAAATGATGATCTAGAAGAAATTAAATAACTTATGGAAAGAAGACTCTCTAGAGGAAAAAGAAAATTCAAAGGTAAACTTCCTATAATTTGTTCTTCATGTAACAAAGTTGGTCAAATTCTTGCTAGATGTCCTAATAAGAATGAAAAAGATGATAGAAGAGATAACAAGTACAAAGACATAAAGGATGACTGAGACTTTAGGAAGTATAAGGATTACAAAGACAAAGGTAAGAAATCTTGCTATATAGCTGAAGAATCTTCTGATAGTGGTTCTGACAATTCTGATAAAAATGATATAGAAGTTGTGTATGTTGCTATGAAATATGAATCTAATGATGATGATAAAACTACACTAATTTCTTATATGAGTAAAAGTGATCATTTGATTATTGACAGTGGTTGTTCACATCACATGACTGGTGATAAGGATAAATTTGAGATCGTAGATCAGTGCAATGGCAGTTATGTTAAATTTGGTAATGATGCACCATGTCTTGTTAAAGGGAAAGGATCAATTAACTTGACTGACAAAATCATATGTGACAGTGTATATTGGGTTGATGATCTTAACTATACTTTATTGAGTGTTGCACAACTGAATACATCTGGTTACAGAGTTGTGTTCCATCACAAGAAGGCAAAGATCCATGATGCTACTGGTGAAGTAGTTGGAAGTGGAGAACAAAAAAAAGGTAACTTGTTCTATCTGGATTTAGCTAATGAGACATGCTTGTTTGTACAATATAATGATGTTTGGTTATGGCATAAAAGGTTGTGTCATGTAAAATTTGATAAATTAGTAAGCATAATAAAATTGAAAAGGGTTATAGGGCTTCCTAAGTTAAAGAAACCTGAAAATGCAATGTGTAAGAAATGTCAATTGGGAAAAATGACTAAATCTAGTTTCAAGAGAGAGACTCATACTTCTGAGGAAATTCTGGAATTAGTTCATACTTCCCTTTGTGGTCCCATTGGTGAGAAAATTTACTATGGAGCTAGATATTTCATTCTATTTGTTGATGATTACTCTAGAATGATGATTGTAATGTTTCTTAAAGAAAAATCTGTTGCATTTCATTTATTTAAGCGGTACTTCACAAAAGTTGAAAAAGAGATAGGTAAAAGTATGAAATATTTGAGATTGGACCGAGGAGGTGAGTTTATTTCTAATGAGTTTAACATGTTCTACAATGAACGAGGTATAAAAGGATAGATTTCCATGCCTAGGACGCCACTACAGAATGGTATTGTTGAAAGGAGAAAATATATATCATGGACTCTGCCAGAACACTAATGATGGGGAAAAATGTTGCACAGAAATATTGGAGAGAAGCTGTAAGCAAAATAGTCTATACCCTAAACAGAGTACAATTCAAGATAGGTACTAATATTACACCTTATGAGTTATGGTATGGATATGCACCTAATGTAAAATATTTCAAAGTTTTTGGAAGTAAATGTTTCATACTGAAGGATAAAAGAAATGGAAAAATTGATGCTAAAGGTGAGGAAGGCATATTCCTTGGTTATTCAACTAGAAGTAAAGTATGTAAGTGTTGGAAAGTTGACTCTCTAGGATAATGTGACTTATTTTGTGTTTTCATTATGGCAACAAAGTCATATGGAGTTTTTTCATGTAAACATGTAAGACAAAATGGTGAAGTCTAGAAGACAAAGTAGAAGAGAGATATACAGTTGATAAGAGCACCAGCACACATGCATATGATTGATTTAGACTAAGAACCTTCAGACATAAGCTCTATGATATGTTTTTATGATTACCCTATACACACATGGTATGGAATGTCAGTATGGATAAGTTACAGAAAGATCAAGTTCACTAGCAGTTCAGAAAATAGAGTATGAAGCTGACTTAAGTTTTTTTATTAGCATGTAATATTTTTTTTTGTAAAGGCTAAGAGCCTATTGTAATAAGTTTCTAATGATATATTAAACATTATTGTAAACATGCTTAAACCAATTTGTTTGAAAGCATTGTGATTATTTTTTTTAGGCTGACTAAGGTCTTGTTTATAGTCGCATCTATTCAGGCTTGAATATATATATGACATGTAAATTTGTATTAGGTGTGTCAAAGATATATGCAAAGAAGAGATATAAAAGAATAGTATAAGATGTTAGAATGAGATAAATCTCTTTAAGAGTATAAGAGCATCAGCACATAACCGTAACTGATCAGACAATTGTGTCACATATAGTAGTTCATTTTTGGATATAGTGTATATCTTTTATCAAGAAGGTTGTAGTCTTCATCCTACTGAGAAGTGAACTTCTTGGACAGTGAGTCCTCACCCTTAACATGGTTATTTTTAAAAGACTCCTAAAATGGTCAAACCCTTAACCAGGTCATTCTGCTTGCATTGTAAAGACTTCTCCTAATAGGGAAAATGAACTTTAAAGGGTTCATTATACTAGTAAAATATTTGTGGGTACCAATTCCCACCATGTATTCCTCTTCCCCATAATCATATCATGTGTTATCATGTGTTATGTTTTCTCATGTTAAGCTTCAATTGATATATATTTGATTAATGTTTAAAGTTGCTAAAATATAATAAATAAATAAACACTGATTCACCCCCCCTCTTAGTGTTTCTAACAATTGGTATCAGAGTTGAGTGCCTTTGAGAGAAATCCTAATAGCTTAAGGTAGATCAGATGGTATACTTTAGGAAAGAGAGTCCTAAGTTTGACAGAGAAAACTATCTTGATTGGAAGAAAAAAAATGATAACACATCTTTAGTGCGTTGGATTTAAGATCTATGAGATTTCCACTAATGCAATTGATGTTCCCACCTTGAAAGACCTTGAAAAAGAAGATTCTACAATCAAACAAAAGGAAGTGTTCACTCAAAATGCAATCACCAAAGAAGTCCTAATCAGTGCCCTATCCGACAGTGAATTTTCTGAGATAAAGAAAGTAGATAAAGCATATACTATTTGGAAATACTTAGAGGAGATGTTTAAAGGTGAAATTAAATCAAAGAATGCACACAGAAAGACATGGAAGAAAAGATACAACTTAGAGATGCTACCTAAAGAAAACATCAAAGCTTACAATCAGAGAATAAATGAAGTAGTTTCAGGTATCAGAAACAATGGTGGAGAAATTTCATAGGATGATATAATGGACAAACTAATGACCAAATTGATAGAAGACTTGAAGCTATCAATTTTTTTTTGGCCAATGCAACATTCAAAAACTTTAAAGTATATCAAATGGTTGTAAAGTTAGCTTTTCTAAATGGTTCCCTAAAGGAAGAAGTCTACATAGAGCAGCCTGAAGGATTCAAACATTCAGACAAACCAGACATGGTATGCAAATTAAATAAAACACTTTATGGAATTAAACATGCCCCAAGAGCTTGGTATGAGAGACTTGATGGTTACTTGAAAAAGATAGTTTTTAGAAAAGGAGCATAAGACTATAATTTATTCATAAGAGAGATAGATGAAGGACTACTACTCATTGCTATTTTTGTTGATGACATTATCTTTAGAGATAATGACAAACTTAGTGCAGAATTAGCCAAAGAAATGAAAATTGAGTTTGAAATAAGCATGATTGGACCTATCAAATATTTCCTTTGATTGAATGTAAAAAAAATAGACAAATTCATATTCATAAATCAATCTAAGTATGTAAAGGAGATATTAAAAACTTTCAAAATGGAAGATTCCAAACCAGTATTTACCCCCATGATATCAAGAAGCAAGATTTCTAAAGATGATGATTACACAGTAGTTGACAAGACTCTATACAAGTCTATGATTGGAAAACTTATATATCTTACTCAATCAAGACCAAATATTTCTAATGTAGTTGGAATTTTTGGTAGATATCTACCTGAACCCAAACAGAATCACCTAATGGAAATAAAGAGAATATTAAAATATCTAAAGGGAACTATAGACTATGGTATCCTAAATCAGAGAATGTACAACTTCATGTGTATATAGATGCAGATTGGGTAGGTTTTATTGATGATAGGAAGAGCACCTTAGGAGGAGCAGTATTTCTTGGAGATAGGTTGGTTTCTTGGACAAGCAAGAAACAAAACTACATCTCTTTGTCAATAGAAGAAGCGAAGTATGTTGTAGCAATATTGAATTTCTCAACAATGGTTTGGATCAAATAGATGGTTAAAGACTTTGGTATCCAAATTGATTATCCTATTGTTATTCACTATGATAACACTAGCAGTATCAACATGTCAAAGAACCCTTTGATTCACGCAAAGACAAAACACATTTAGATCAAATACCATTTTCTAAGAGAAAAAAGTTTTAGACAAAGAAGTAAAATTGGACTATGTGAGAACTAAATAATAGTTGGCAGACATTTTCACAAAGCCTTTATCAAAAGATACTTTTGAGTATCTCAAGGAGAAGCTGGGAGTAATTCCCTTTCCTGAGTCTGATTAGAATTTATAGCAAGAACATAAGTCCTTGGTGACTAATGTATGGTTGACTACTCTACTTCTGGCATAGTACCTATGCTTAATGGTGTTTAACAACCTTTGTCATTGATGTCAAATGGGGAGTATTAGTAAGGGGGAGCATATACTCTGGGGAAGTATATAGAGCAGCAGTAGTGTAGAGGAACTTTTCATGAGGATATTGAGAATATTTTTAAAAGAAGGAAGACACTTTCAGTTGATGATATCATATGTTTCCATCAATGTCAAAGGAGGAGATAGTTGGAGATTTTTTTCTATGCAAATTATTGATTGTATGTTTGTTACTGATGACAACATATAATATACAACAGTGTTCTATATGAAAATATTAGTATATATGTTCTGGAGCTATGCTTGTTTATTTCCATGGTGTATACATATTCTATATTCTATGTGTATTCATGCTGAATCAGATATGAAGTTTCATTTAAGTTATGTTATTCAGTTATGACAGTTACAGTGAGTGAAGACTATCTGAGAAGAGTGGACGTAATAACATTATTTCTTGAGTTGTGCCTATCTCTGTGATATGCGTGTTTGTATTCATGTTTAGTTATGAGTTAAAGATAATTATCTAAAGGTTCCAAACATGTTCTATCAAAATCATGATGTTGGAGTTGATTTCGTGGAGCCGACTTGGTGAAGCATCGCCTCCATCCAGTTTGAGTTACATGATTCAAATCTGATTGCGTGGTTGATATGGATGACTAAAGAAGTATTGAAGGGACTCCTAAAGCTGATGAAGATCACATCTTTTGGGTAAGATAATTATACTAGTTCATTTGTTGAACGCTAAGTGTGAATGAGAAGAAAAGAAAAAGGAAAAGAACATAGCAGTTTACTTGTTAGTATGGAACAGTAAAGAGTCGTCATTCATCAATTGAGAATCTATGTGAAAAAGCAGGAAGAGACTATAATTTATTGGAACTAATCAAGATATCAAGTCTACTCAAATAGTTCATTCATTAGATATAGTGCATATATTTTTTACTAAAGGTTGCATCCTTCATCATTTTAGCAGTGAGCTTTTGGACAGTGAGTCGTCACCCCTAACAAGGTTACTTGTAAAAGATTCCTAATAGGGTCTGACCTTTTACCAGGTCTCTATAATTATTGCATTGTAAAGAACAACTCATAATAGGGTTGCAAGATCTTGTAATAGGGATAATTATACTCAAGTACAATTCTTTGTGGGTGCTAATTCCCACTGGGGTTTTTACCTATTTGGTTTCCCCATAACCAAAATTGTTGTGTTCTCTATTGTGTTATCTAAATGTGAATTTTATTTATTTTAATTGATATCTAAGTAAAGAAAAGATTTAAAGTTGCTAATACCTAATGCACCCCCCTCTCAGCTTTCCCTTGGGACTATTCTAACAAGTGGTATCAGAGCTTGGTCACAGGTTCGAATCCCCTTGGGTAACACTAAGGGGGAGATTGTTGGAAAAATTGTTTAGCACTCCCCTTGGGATTCATGACAAGGGAATAACCACCTCCTATGTATTCTACAAGTCTAGTGGTTGTATCAGGCATTGATAGGTCAATATTTTGGTGCAACAAAATCCACTACTTGTAACAATAAGAGTCAGAATTCTAACACTAAAAAAATTGTTGAAAGTGAAAATGTTAGAATTGATCAATATGTAGAAAGAAATGAAGCTGAAAGCATAGAGGAACCTAAAAGTTACAAATCATTTTTCTATCTAGATGAGAAAGATTCTAATGTATTATCTAGATTTGAGAATGAGGTTTCCAAGTAACAACTAGCACTTGTTGAGTCACAATATGAGGTTGTTGGGAAACAAGAGGCAATTGTGAAGCTATCTTATGGAGATGCTGAATCACAGAATCAACCTAGATTGAACAAGAATAATGAATCTGAAGCAAGACAAGAACCTACTCTAGCAAAGTATGTTAGGAGGAACTACAAACCTAATCAAAGCATAGGATCGAAGGATTCTATGGTTATGAAAAGAAGTAAGTTGAGAGACGTTACTTGCTTGTTATGTGATTTTGAGCCTAAAATAGTAAAAGATGCCTTAGAGAATGAAGAGTGGATACAAGCCATGAATGAAGAGACTGAATAGATTGAGAAGAATAAGACTTGGACACTTATACCTAGAAATAAGTTGAATGAATATGGAGAAGTAACAAGGAATAAAGATAGACTGGTATACAAGGGTTATGCACAAGAGGGAGGAATTTATTATGGAGAAACATTCATCCCAATTGCAAGGTCTAAAGGAGTCAGAACCTTACCTACTTATGCAGCCTACAAAGGTTTTAAATTTTACTAGATGGATGTGAAGTCAACATTCCTGAATGGAATATTAGAAGAAGAAGTGTACATTGAACAAGCTAATGGATGTGTTGACCCAAGTAAGAGAAACGTGGTTTGCAGACAACACAAGGTACTATATCGATTGAAGCAAGAACTAAGAGCATGGTATGAGAGATTGCATAATTACTTGATAAAGATTGGATTTGCAAGAACCAATGACAACAACAATCTGTATTTGAAGATAGATTAAAGTAAAGGTACTTTATTAGCTGAATTTTTTGTTGATGAAATTATATTTGGTGGACAAGATGTGTTATGCAAAACATTTGCAAAAGAAATGCAAACTAAATTTGAGATGTCTATGTTTGGTGAAATCAAATTTTTTGTTGGCTTACAAATATATCAAATGAAGAATGGTATCTACATTACTCAATTAAAATATGTCAAGGAGATACTAAAAGCTTTTGGAATGGAAGACTCAAAACTAGTGAGTACACCCATGGCTACTGGACATAAGTTAACAAAATATGATGATACAATAGAAGTGAATCAAACATTGTATAGGTCAATGATTGGAAAGCTGCAATATGTTGTACACAACAAACCTTATATTGCTCTAGTTGGTGGAATTGTTGCAAGATTTTCTTCTAATCCCAAAGAAACTCATATGATGGAAGTAAAAATAATTCTAAGATATTTGAAAGGAACAAATGAATATGGTCTATGTTGGTTGTATTTCCTATTTTGAAGTTTACCATGAAATTTTTTTAGAATGCCTACCTTTCGTGTACCCTGAAAGTTGAGTTCATAGTTGAAAATGGTAATATCCTACTATAAATAAATCTTCTGACCTCAAAATCCCTTTGAAAAGGCCAAAAACCCTAAGCCTTTGGGTCATTTTCATTTGAAATGTGGAAAATCCCTAATTTCCAAGTCAAGGTTATGTTTTAAAGTTACCTTTTTTGAGCTTAAGTTATGAAATAAATCATGTGCCTTTTTAAATAGGTTGCCATGTCTTTGAATGTTATAAGAATATTCCATTATGTTTAGAGACTCAATGGAATGCCTTTGTCACATTATCTCCAAGTGAAAAGTAATATGCCACTTTGGTTACAAGATTAAGCGACAACCATCCATCTGGTGAAGGAGCCAACGGTGGTAAGAAAGTCTCATAATAAACCTCGTAGTTAGTAAAAATTTTGGTGACTTTGATATACTATGGTCATGGTGTCTCTGGATCAAATCAGAGTTAAGCGATGAGTTTACAAGATTATATAGTTGCCAAGTCTCGGGATAGAAAGTGAGTTAAGATAAAGGATTAAGAGACTTGGAGACAATGACATGATGAAAATAAGATATGCAGTTGTTGCATAGTCACTGATTAGTTTTGAAAATTCAACATTCATTCATTGATTACAAGATAACAAGTAATAAGGAGACACATGTTTCAAAATCTAAGTGACTAAAGTATGCAGTCACATAGTCTCAAAATGAGAAATTTGTCATCTAGGGAATAAGAGACTAAAGAGAATATCAAACTCTTGTCGCCAGGTCTCGAAGTGAATTAGGGTTTTTATGAAAGTTCCAGAGACTTAGCAGAGCTATTGGATGATGACAGATGAAAGATAAATGGTTGTTGGGAAGTCTCCAGATGAAAAGGTTAAAGGTGATTTATTTAAGCGACTTAGATATAGAAGGAAATAAATGTTACATTACACTATAGTCACCAAGTCTCCAAATTGAATTAAGTTGATAAATTAAAGGTATCATATTCTATAGTCACTGAGTCTCCAGTATAAAATTATTAAGTTATAAACATCTAGTGATTAAGCGACATAGGCTTAAGTCGTGAAGTCTCATAAAGCCTTAATATTATTCAGAGACTTAGCGATAAGTGTTAGATTAAAAAGAAATCTAAGGTGGATGGGATGTTGCATGATAAACTAAGAGGTAGGAATTTATTTCAGCGACTTGGATTTCTTCAGTCGCGTGATCGCCAGAGACTGACTAAGGTTAAACTAAAATTCAAGGAACACATTTTTTCACAAGGTCTCGAAAGGAGATTAGGGTTAAAAGAAATGTTAAGTGACATGGAGACAAAGCATGGTCGCCAGGTCACCAGATAAGGAAAATGAATAATACAGTGAAGACAAGTGAAAACTGATGCTGACATGCTATGGTTGAAAAGTCACCAGCCAATAGGAATGTAGAACAGTTATGAGAAAGTGGAAAAGTTGCTAAAAATATCCAATCACGTCATTTTTAACCTTTGATCAAATTTAATAAAAAAATTTATGAGTTTATCACTCATTCGAATTAGATTGTCTGTCATGACCAGAGGCTACGACTAGAAATTAATATTAATGGCATAGTGTGTAAAATTAAAGGAAGAGATTATGGATTTTATAATAATGAGCTGCATATCTTGAGCATTTTTCCATAAATAGCTAATATCATACTCATTTTCATTAACCTTGCATTCAGAATTTTAGAGTGGAGAATTTTCAAAGTTTTCTATGTCTAAGAAAAAGGGAGAATAATTGCCTTTTTGAAGAATGAATTGAGTGATTGTTTCTACAGAATTTAAGGTAATTTGTGTGACTTTTAGTGCTCTTGAATTATTTTTAGTGTATTTTAGTTTAGGGTAATTGTTTGCAATTACATTTGTTTCAATATCGGTACCAAAGATTGAGAACAAACCAGAACAAGATGAGTTAAGCACTGAGTGTGGCCTCAACAAGTGGAAGGAATGATGATATAGATGATGATGCCAAGGGAAAGCAGAATTATTCACATGAGTTCCTGAAGTTATTGTCAGGTTCTACACAAAATAAAAAGTTAAATTCTAATATCTTGATTGATGATTTGTCCAACATTAGAGATGCAAAGACACTAGGAGCATCAGGTTATTCTCCATTTAACTACTTCAATAAAAACTGTGATGGATTTGTGCCTATCTCAAACCCTTGGACATGTGGACTAGCTAGATTGTTTGTTCCTGATGTGTTTGTAGATGCTGGTTTTATTTAATCCGTAGAAAACAATTATGATGAGCTTAGAAAAATAATTAAGAGAAGTTATGGGGCTATGTTACTTGTTTTAAGTAGAAATTCATTTATGCAAGCATTTAACCTCTATTACCAAACGTCAACTAAAATTTTCCTCAAGAAAAAAGAAGAGAGGTATGATAGGGAATCTAGAGTGGTTAGGAATATGATAAAGAAACACATGCCTAAGGAGACAAGGAATTATATTGTCCCTTTACAAGCTTTGGCACCTTATTCTTACAAAGATTTAAACCACTATATGAAATACATTTCGTATGCATTGTGTAGAGTTCTAGGGAGGGATGGTGGTGCCAAAAGGATTAATGTAGGCATTTTGATGATTGTCTTAGATATACAGGATGTGTATACAAGCACTAGTTATGACTACATCCAATATATACTTGATAGGATGCATGAGGGTTTTATTGCTATTAAGAAAAAAGAGAAAGAGCCCAAGTTTATACACTATTCTATTTTGATGCATTTATTGCTTTATTTCAATTACCCTCTAATGGATGAACAAAATTTGAACCCTCAAAGATTCCACTACAATAAGCCCAACCTCATTCAATTTTGTATTAGAGTGTGGAATTAAACTGCTAAAGATTGTGACTTCTATGGTTTCAAGAATTGGATTGTGTACCCAATAATGCAAAGCCTAGGAGTAAATGAGACTAGGTTACCTACAAAAGTACTACATCTTTTGAGGGCATGTGAGTATGTTGATAAATGGTCGGGTGATCATAATTGGGGTGATTTCTACCTGGGAAATTTTTTTACTATGATAAGAGTATATGGATGTTCACATCCTCATCATATTCTCCTATATCATGTTCCAACTAGGATAGCTGCAATGGAATTCATTTGGGAACTAATATTGATAGATAAAGAACACTTGGAACCACATAGAAAGGGGAAATTTACCCCTAGATAGTTCAAATTGTATCAGTTTACAATTGGCAAGAGAGCTATAGATCTAGTAAATAATTGGATGAGTCACTATAAGATGAGTGTAGCCTTGTGTAGGTACAATGATATTAAAGGATTCATTGTGGGAGCCAAGAAGCTTTTAACTCCTACCATACCATATAGCTTTATATATGAAGAGTGTGTGGAGGAGGATGCTATCAAAAATATTTTGGGAGAAGGTGAAGTAGTGAGAAGAGTAGACTTGATCCAAGATCTTATTAACCCGGAGAGGTAGGTGAAGAGAAAGGGGATGATTTTTAGAGGTTTCTACCCTAACATGCCTTATCTCAAAAGGCTAGATGCAATGATTGAGAACCACTCTATTTATTTAATCAGTTAGAAGAAGCACTAGTGGTACCAGAAAAGGGCCATAGAGAGAATTTAGAGTCTAAATATGACGATGATAGTGATCAGGGCTATCCTTCTTCCAACGCCTACCCAAATTACCAAGCAATATCATTGAGGCTTGCACTTGAAGCACAAGAATATGTTATTGACCTAATAGAGGTCCCAGAGCATGAGGCTACTGATGAGCTGGCACTTAAAAGGCAAAAGGTTGATAGTGGTAAGCTTTCACATGCCAAAACTGGTGTGAGAAAAGAAAAGAAGAAAGATAAGGTGAGTGCCCTTATTCCTATCAATAGGACTTATGATCACCAATTAAGGAAAGAAATAAGAAAAGGAAAGAAACTACAGCAAGAGGTTGAAGAAGATATTGAGTTACCTGTCCTAGTTGGCATTGATGAAAGGGTGATCCATCAGCAAAAGTTCCTTGATGATGACAATTTCATCAAAACCCAGGAGTTTAAAGGTTTCCTTAGGTGGAAAAAATAGAAGAAAGTAAGTGAACGGATGAGACTAGAAGGAGGAGAACAAGTTACTAGTGAGGCCCTCCTAGTCATACATAATTATGATCTTGAATCCAAAGAAATAACTCCCGAGGAGGCGAGAAAATTAGTTAAAGAAAGTAGTATGTTACTTGTTGAGGGTTGGGACCTAGCATCGACCTTTATAATAGACCATATTAGAAGGTAGCCAAATTTGAAATTGACATTTGAAGTAAAAGTTGGTGAAATGGTCAGGGGATTTTGATATAATCCAAAATCCCAAACAGTTGTAAATTGGAGCTTAGCTCCTAAAGATCAGAAACCAACTCTATTAAACATTCAATAGAGCATGGTAGGAAATCAGATGGTATGGTCAGTCAATAACACAAATGACATGGGGATTTCTCAGATTTTAACCTATTGGGCACATCTAAATGAAGATAAAATAAAACATCTATCCTACAAATGTGATACTTTGATAAGTGAGGCTAGTGTCATAGAGAAAGATAGGGAGATGTGTTATATCAAGATACATTCTCTACAGAATTTAATTAAGGATTTAACTTAGCAGATAATGGAAAAGCTAGAAGTTATCCCTGTCACTCCTAAAGAAAGTATAGATGCAGAGGTCCATACAGACTTAACAGTGGACAATATAGAAACATAGGAAGGGATAAGTGAACATAATGAGATGCTCTATGGATCATTAATGAGTATTTTATAGCATGGGATAAACATCTTGAAAGATAAAATATATTTGATACTAAGTGCATATAATAAATTGCCTATTTTACATGCTGAGGTAAATAATTATCTCAATATTTCAAATCCTTATTCTACAACTTGGTCAAGTAGGAAACAAATTTTTGAGAGGTTGGCTTATTTATAGCCACATAGGCAATATTTCCAAAAATAGTAACTGAGGTTGGTGAGGAGATAGCAAAGATAAATGTGACTTTAACTTTCTCCAAAGGTAAGTTAAATCAGATTGAGGCAAGGTTGGGCCTATTTGTAACAAATTTCACCTGATTCATTCCTCTAATCAAGGGAGAAGACAATCAGATCAAGGCTTGGGCGGCCTGCAAGGGAGAATTTGACAGCAAGTTGCCTAATAAAGAGGCATTTATTACAAATGGAGAATTAGATATGGAGTGTTGCAATAAAATCATGGATGAAGCATTCAAGGCTGAAATTGACATAAATAAATTTATGGCAGATGTCAAAGGAATTATAGATGCCAAGTGGGACAGACAGAAAGAACAATTGCAAGATATTCAAAGCTTTATTTGGCCTACTGAGAATGATGTGGCAGCATGGGATGTGATGACAAAGCCTAAGAAGAAGAAGCCTACCATAATTGATCTTGATATAATTGATGAGGAATAAAGGAATGTCTGAGCGCCTTATATAGATTTCTTGGAAGACAAGAAGGTTATTCATCATCAAAGTCAAATAAGAAACTACCCTAAACATAAACAACCAAAGATGTCGAAGATCACATGAAGACAAAAGAGCAAATTGGATTTCATCTTCTATTTCTTCTTTCCACCACTTGGTTTATCTTATCTTTTGTTTGATTTGTATTTAGGGTTAGGTTTCTAAAACCATCTGAAGCTTGTTGCATCCTTTTCTTAAGGATTCAAAGATGGTTTAAATAGATATATATAGGCCAATTTTGTTACAGCAAAATATGGTGAAATATAATTGTAAGCCATACTATAGAATTGTGTCTGAGTTTTTGAGCTTTTGGTCTCTATATGTATAAAATAGGAATATAAATCAAATATGGTGAAACTTCTCTTCTATATTGTTGTTGTCTCTTTACTTATTTTGTATTCTCTTTTATGTTTAATATGTAAGGAATTTTAAACATATTGGTTACAAGGTAGATATCTAATTACTTACAAGTTTCTTTCAAGGGAAGAACTAAGTTTTGTGAGTAGTTTCAGGGAGTATAACAATATTTAAAGATTTGATACAACAATGTTGGAGTGACAGGGTGATTTGTAAGGAATCTTACTTGAGTTGCATATAGGTTGCAAGGTAATCTATAGTATCTTTATTTGCTTTTCTGTGGATTTGCATCTTTGACTTTGTAGCCCAAGGATAGGCATTGGTCTAGAATATGTCAAGTGGTTTTTCATCATCCAAACAATTAAAATAAATCTTTCACTTTTACATTCAAAATATATAAGTTTAAGCAATTGTATCATAATATACAATTCATTTTGTTAATAACTTTGAGAGAGGATTAAATAGGTTTCCCCTTCTAAGTTCTGAGAACTAAAAAGGAAGAAGGATGAATGTCTTTAAAGAACTACTATTTGTTATTATTATTTCAATAGTTTTCATGGTTAAACTCTATGTCAAGATGTTTTTAGTCTTATGCCAAGTAAATTACAAGTTAATACAGTAAACAAGCAGCAAATTAGTATCCACATTTACTAATACTGTGAGACAACAATCATATATAGGTAATACCTGCCTGGGTATTGTGGAGCCTAAAAAGAAGGAGGTGATAATAGTACCCCCAGATATTATCATAAACCCTCATCAATTACAGTTTTCTCTTTCTTGAACCATTAGTTTCAAATATTAGGAGTCATAGTGTTAATCAAGTATTCAAGCACCTCTTGAAGGTTCAGCAAGAAAAAAACCCTAACAAATTGGCGACTCTACTAGGGATTTGATATAAGAATTTTAAATTTTTATAAGCATAATATCAATTATAGTTGCCAAGGTCATTTTGATAAGTATTCCTTCATTTCAAAACAATTGTTGGGTGGCGATTCTAAAGTTAAATCTCAGTGATCATTAAAAGTTAAGTAAATATCTTTCAAAATGAATACTAGGTCAAAAGCAAAAAAAAATCTTGAAGTTGCATTAGACAGTGGGTAAGCATCAACTTCAAGGATGGAAATGTCTTTGAGGAGTTTCTCCAAGTTAACATAGATGAAATTTCTCCAAGAATTCAAAACATTAATTCTAGGAGGGAAGGTAGTGGTCAGTATAATCATGAGGGAAATACTTTAGAATATGAAGAAGCTCTAGAGAGAGTACTAGAAACATCTATAGCTACTTCCAATTCTAGTTTGAGGGGTGGAACAAATATAGTAAGTTTAAAATCTGAGGAAGTTCCCTCTGATGATCTTGTTGAGGAATAAATACTCATCATGAAACTTCTTTCCCTTATTCAACAGATGAAAAGGGAAAAATAGATTAGAAAAAAGAAAAAACATGTAAAGAAAGATGTTGATAAAATAAAAAGAAGATCTTTAAGATACCAAACTAAAAAGAATATAGAGAGGTCTCAAAAGAACCAAGAAATACCACTTACTCATAGAGCTTCTAGTTCATAAAAGGATAAGGACAAAGGCAAACAAAAGATGACTGAAAGAAGGATGGAAGAACCTAAAGTTCACAAGGTCTTAACAGAGAAAATGTCCAAGTTGGATATTGATCTTGAAAAAATAAGAATTGAAAAAGAAACCATGGAAAAAATGTTAGAAAAGGAACAGATGGAAGTTGCAAAAATATAAATGAAGAATAAAATAGATTTTTTGCAGTCTTCCAAATATTCTGATGCTATAACTGAGAATACAACATCTTCTAAAACAAAAGCCACTACTTTTAAAGATAATGATAATTTTCAAGGGAAACCATTGCATACCGAAAGGTATAAGAAGTTTAACTTCATTGGTATCCATGGATACCCCAATGCATTTCCAAAAGATGTGGGTGATATAGGAGAAAAGCTCCCAAATTTTGCAAGTATTAATGTAATTTCTTGTGAAACACACTTAAGAAAATTCATTGATTTTGCTGATGATTTGAATACCACTCATGAAGATGTGTTAATGAAGCTTTTTGTTCAGTCTCTGGTAGAGGATGCTAGAGAATGGTTTAGACGTATTTTTAATTGTTATGTTTTGTCCATGGATGAGTTAATTGAATTATTTAAAGATCAATATGGTGATAAGGCAAACAAGGGGTTTTTGTTGAATGAGTTCAATAACATAAAAAAGAATTACAATGAAGAGGTCACTAAGTTTAATACCAGATTCCAAAGAGCAGTGCATAAATTATTTCAAAAAATAAGGCTGGCTAAAGATGTATGTTTAGCAACCTATTTGAATTCCTTTGATTCTAAAATGGGTTATGCTCTTAGGGATAAAAACCCTAGAACTCTTACTGATGCTTATAAGATAGTAGTAAATATTCAAATGAACAGAAGGGTGTCTAGTAAACTAAATAGGAGAGATGATTAAAGATTTAGTAGGAGTAACCTAAAGGAACTAGAATATAAAGAATATAGGAATCCTCAAAATAATAGGCCTTCCTATAACAACAATTAAAATCCTCAGAATAGAATGCAAAATCATCCTTATGGAACTCAGTTTAAGGATGTAAATCCTATTATTCTAGCTAGAAAAGAAAAATATGATAACATAACTTCAGACCCTCTACATAAAAATCTTGTCCTGATGAAGGTCAAAGGTAGGAGGATCCCCAATGGAGATGTCCTAGCCCCCAACCAATAACCACACAATGGAATATAAATAAAAACATAGATATTTATATCTACACAATGCAAATACTCATAATAGAATCATTATATTTTCATCCAACATGCCCAGCTGTAAGGCCTTCTGGGTTACGGCCAAATACAATGCAATTACAATAGAACTTCGTAAGATCTCACAAGATCCAAATGAAACCCTAGCTATCCTAGATCCACACACTGTTAGGAACAACCAAGGAAGATCTAAACTTATGCTCGCAAGCCCACCAAGCAATCTCCTTGTTTCCCAAGCCGCAGCCACTAGCTCTTCTGAAAACTTGCTCCTCTACTTCTTCCTCTTCTCCAGGATGAATAAATAATCCTAGCTAGTCTAGATCCACACACTAGTAGGAGCCCCCAAGGAAGATCTAAACTTGTGCTTGCAAGTCCACCAAGCAATCCCCTTGTCCCCCAAGCCACAGCCACTAGCTCTTCTCAAAACTCGCTCCTCTACCTCTTCCTCTTCTCTAGGATGAATGAATGATGACTAAAGACTTCCCCCACAACCCCTACTTATACCAATCTAAGCCACAGGTCGGACCTAAACATAAATTAAATACAAATACCGAAATTAAATGCCACAAGTCTGCCAACAACAATAATTAAATGCCCAAAATAGATGTCTTAGTAAAATCGCTATATCTCCTAGCTCCGGATGAATTAGGACTCATGCTTCAAACTGTAGGTAGAAATCTAGGCTCTCTTCAATCCCTAAAATTTTTATCCTCTAACTCTCTATGGAAAATTACTTATATGGATTTTAATAGGAACCAAATTCCTAAGCAAGGTTGATCTCCTCCCAGTCCATGCCTAGCAACCAAGACCATGCCAAGTTCCATTAAACACATCAAAACCAATTACCCAAGACCCAAGTAGGTCCAGACAACTCTACCAAATCCCTCACATATGAAAATAAGTCCACACAACTCCATCAAATCTCCCAAACATGCAGGATAGCCAACTACCCTGGGATGCTCCTGCAGCAGACTCCCCAGGTGTGAAAAGAAGTATGACTTATACTTTGACGCCAGATGAAATATCCACAACCATCTTCATCTTCAGCAAAGGCTTCCACTCCAAAAAGGACAATAGAACCAACATGTAAATCATACAAATCCACATCCATCTGTCAACCACTAGAATGTCAACCATCCAATCAGCATGCTCACTCCCAAGAACAAACTGAACATAGTACCTCACCAATAACCTCTGTAATTTATCAAAACCATCAATGTCATCAAACATGAAATCCACATCAGCAACATGTAAGCTTAAATCCACAATAGGAGAAAAATGTAAATCCTCAACCATGCCAACCAACAACAGGTCCACATCAGGAACATACAGATCTGCAGTATCATGTAGATCCTAAACCACATCAACAACTAGTGAATCCACACCAGCAACATCCATATCAACAACATCCATATCACCAACATATGGATCATCACCCTTAGCAACCTGATTATCCATGACCAAGTGCTCCACAATTTCCATGTCAGACTCAACCAACTGATCATGAAAACCAATCTCAACCACAGCATCAACACGGTTAGGAAGCTCCTCAGCAAAAACCACAAGTTTCTCTACAGGTTCCGTATCAGACTCCACACACTAATCAACAAAACCAACTTCCATCTCAACCTTGCTATGCCCTCTTCTCTCTCAAACAAGTCTTCTAACTGGCTAAACAACTCGCTTCCTGATCAGTAGACTCCAGCTCCATGGTTTCAAGATCTCTCGAACTCTCTTATGAAATTTATCCAGAGATGGATCACTCTCAACCATCCGTTCCTTAACTTGATTAGTCAATCTAGCTTCCATCCGAGCAAAAGTCTTTGAAATATTCTTCTCCACCACATCATGGAG
>JAGRRI010043960.1:0-12882 GCA_018584345.1 Thuja plicata
ATTATTATATTATATTAGAGATCTCTTGGAGATATAGTGTGGAGTGACTTCTTCTAGAAAGGGTATTGTATAAAATTACCTTACCTCAATGATTTATTCTATTTTAGCATATGTTGCATATCTCTTGGAGATATAGTGTGGAGTGACTTCTTCTAGAAAGGGTATTGTATAAAATTACCTTGCCTCAATTATTTATTGTATTTTAACATATGTTGCATATTATGGCATCTTGGTGCACACACAACTCATGTGTGTTATTTGATCTATATCATACATTATATCATTACAAGTATTATATACGTGTGTCTTATTAGTTTATGATATCAAACTAGTTCTCTTATAGTGAAATTTATCAAGAGTTCATAGCTAACATTTTGGGCAATGATAGGATCAAAGACATTATTTACAGAAACACTACTTTTAGGTATATAAAATCCTCTTGTTTGGGTGTATATATATAAATGGACTTACCAAATGATAATGAACAGGACAAGCGTTCTCAAAAAAATAAAAAATGAAGAATAAGGTACCATGCTACAAAGGACATCATCAACAAAAGAAAAAGAGAGACCCGACAAAGCCTTGTACATCTAACAACCTCTTCTACACTACCAACATTGCCTACAAGAATCCATCTAGAAGCAGATATACCACAAACACACAATACCACTCGGGTCACCCCACTAGAGAAAATATACTCTTCGGCTTTTTCTCAAGATTATTGCACAGCAAGGGATCATTTCTGATCTAAAATAGATTTCCTTTCTACTATTACAATATGTGAAGTTTGCATGGAAAGATATCCAAGAATAAAAACAAGAAAAGCAAATGAGTCAACCAAATGTTACAGATGCATATCAGAAAAAAAATAGAAATTGGTTCTCAAAGTGGAATAATATGGACCCTGGTGAACAATCTCAATTTTTACAAGTCCTTACTCAAATTAAAGAGATGTTGATTGCAAGAATCAGCCCAATTCTTTAGGTTACTTATGCAAGAGGTGGCCAACTAAAATACAATGGAATGTACACATTATGTTTCCCTCAGGACATTACCATAATAGCATCTTTCTTGCCAAGGTGAGTAGATGACTTGAACATAATTATAGTCAACAAAGACAATATTGGGCATCAAAAATATAACTTCTATGTTAGTAGAAGTCATGTATATGAAGCATTACAATACAAAATAAACAATGACCCATTTGACAGAGATGTATAGCTAGATGAATCAACTTTGTCATCTTTGCTGAATCATTCAACTAACATTACAGACCTTTTGTACACTACCACTTCAAATGCAGAAACAATTGATAGGCCATCTACATCAATAAATGCAACTGATGAAGAACAAATAGAATATATTATGCAAGCCACATCATTTGTGCCAAACCTTCCTACTACAAGAAGAGAAATGGATGAGGTACACTCATTACGACACCTAGGGGAAGGCTGAACAGTCCCACATATAAGGTATCCATCCATTTCTACATCTCCCGTCAATGACTACACAATAGAAGGGTAGTTTGCAATGACATTTCCAAATTTGTACCCTCAAGGCAAAGCTTCATTTAAGCAACAACACATAAAAGATGTCAAACTACATGAATATGCTCACCACCTCTTGTGCTATCATGACAATAGATTTGGGCAACACCCATAATTTAGGTACTTAATCCTTAATATCCTTATGCACCATAGAAGCCAAGCAACAACATCTGTCTTTGTTTGTAAACAACTTGATGATATAGTGCCTACATCAATTTATGACCTGCGTTAAAGGTTGAAGGACATGCCTGATGATAAGATTTCTGACCAACTCATGTGCTTCAGCTCATTAATTCATGGCACATGAGTATTTTAGAGAAAATAACAAGGAGAGCTTCTTGACATGGAGATTCAAATAGGGTTCCCAACTCTCTTTTTTACACTCAGTGCAGCAGATACTAAATGGCCAGACTTGCACAAGGTCATGCCAACCAACACACCAACAAACCCCAGCGCTGCAACAAGATGGCGACTACAAAATATAATCAACAATCCCCACCTAGTGGCTCTCTATATGCACCACAAATTCACAGAATTCCGTGAAGAGGTCCTAGATAAGCTTCTAGGTGCAACAGATCATTGGTATATGTACAAATTCCCCTCCTTTCCACTTTCAAATTTATTTTACCTAGCAATAATTACTAAACAAACAAATTATTAGGTATGAATGGCAACACAGAGGATCCAGGCACATATCCATGGATTCATTTGGCTACAACACACACTAGACATTGGGAAATTACAATGGGATGATGCTCAGTCCATCCAAAATGTACTTGATTTTATTGATAGATATGTCTCTGCATGGAACGCAAAAAGCCTTCAATTAAGAAAACAAAAAACTCCTTGATCAATTGTAGATGATCCATGTTTAATGGATAGACAATTGATTGCTTCTACCAACCTAGCCAACGAATGCACTAAACTTCTAAATCATGTACAGTGGCACACAAAATGTACCCACCAAACATGCCTATGAATGAAAGGGATGTCTCTTATGTGTCGCTACAAAGCACCATGGACCACACAGGACAACTCAAAACTCTACAAAAATGATAATGGTCAACCTGTCCACGTCCCAGCTCGTAATGATGATTCCCTAAACCTACACAATCCACAAATACTATCGATTTGGTGAGACAATGTAGAATTCCAACCCATCTTGTCAATAGATGCAGTACTCAAGTACATTGCAAAATATGCAGCAAAAGCCGAAGATAAATTAGAAATGTACCATGCCATGTTGTCCCACATTTCAACAAGGTTTGACTTTGAAAAACTAGCCCTAATTGCTTTACAAAGAATGCTACTAGAAAACCTAGTAGACCATGACATTGGCACACAGGAAACTTGCCACCTCTTACTCAAACTTCCACTCTCCATATCTAGTATAAAATTTGTATCTTTAAATGTCAACCAAATAAACTTGCAACATATACCAATTACAAAATCAACAGATAGAACATATCCAAACTATATTGAATCCTACATCTCATGCCCTACACACCTAGAGTCATCATCACATATAGAAGTCACCCAACAATGGACCTTCAATGCCACAAGGAAAAAAAACCAATGGAAAAAGCGCCCCACCACAGCTATTGTCTCAGTCTCTCCACGCTTCACAACCATCCCTTCAAAGGAAGACAGTAGCTTTGAAGCATTTTGTTGGATTGAGTTAGTTTTATACAAACCTTTCCACAACCTTCAAACAAGTATTGGCTCAACATCATGTGAGATTAAAAAAAATTGGGAGACTTTTTCAAACCAATACAATTCTTGGCATGTGCATAGAACCAATATTGAGTAGGAACAAGAAAATGAAATTGAAAGCCCAAAAAACAATCAAAATATTTTGCATTAATATACACCAAATGAATGCAAGTCTTGTCAGGTTTGTACCCAGGTCTACCTATCAACCTTAATAAAATTGACATGCTTGGTAACCGAGAAATAGACTTGAACCATAATTGGGAAGATTTAGAATTCAACCAGACACAAAAAAAAGAAGCAGTTGCTTTTATTAAAAGTAATTGTACCATCTTTCAAGTCAACCAAAGTTTCAATAACCATACACAAACTACATTGTTTATACAACAATAAAAACCATATACAATTGTTCAATGACACCTACATTTGAGTGCCCAAGAACCGCCCCTTAAGCTACTTGTTCAAGGCACAACAGGCATATGAAAGTTTCTCCTTATTACAACAATAAAAACAATGATGATCAACTCAGCCCCAAGTGATCAATTTCCATTGCTCCTTCTTGAACCAACAGGCGTCTCAGCATTCAACATACAAGCATCAACAATTCATTCCTCACTAGGAATTCCAATCAAAGAAATGGTGCCCCTACAAGGACAAGATCTTGAAACTTTCCAAGAGAGAATGTACTACATTTGCTACATTCTTATAGATGAAATGAGTTTCATAGGGCCTAAGATACTTGAAAAAATTGACATGAGGCTACACCAAGCTTTCCCAAGTCAAAATCACATTCCTTTTGGAGGATGCTCTATTGTTCTTTCTGGTGACTTGGGAAAATTACCACCAATTAAAGACATTCCAATGTATGCTTCTAAATCCTATGGTGGAACCCTATGGCACATCTTCAACACTATTGTTACCCTAGATAAAAAAAAATTCCAAATAGGAGACACTCCTATTCAAGTTCAATTTTGTGAACTCCTTTCAAATTTATGAAATGCAACTCCTACAATTGCAGATTTACAGCTTTTAATGTCAAGATCAAATCCATCAATTGAATCAACTGAACAATCACTTTTCCTCCCAGCCATACATCTATTTTCAATAAATGAAATGGTCTTAATGCATAACGATCGTATGTTGCTATCTTTAGCAAAAATTAGTTGCACTATCTAATGCAGAACAACTTAAAGGATTGCCCTACTCAAATGCAGAAGAAGAATAACTTCAAGGTAAGATCCTCTTATGCATTTATCAAGAGGTCATGCTTTGTGCAAATATATGTGTTCAAGGTAGGCTTGTCAACGGTGCACTTGGACTAGTTAAAGAAATTGTATACAATGATGGAGAAAAATTACCTCAACTACCATTGTTTGTTGTTGTTGAATTTAAAAAGTACATGGGTCCACCTTGGGACAACAACAAGCCAAAGTATGTTCCAATAATCCCAATCACTCAAGGAATGCACCACCAGATACCATTAAAAATGGCATGGGCCATAACAATACACAAATCACAAGGACTCACACTTCAAAAAGCAACAGTTGATATTGGCAACATTGACAAACAAGGCCTTACATTCACAGCTATTTCAAGAGTTTGGGAGCTTGGGAACCTCCGTATCCAACCAACATTCACATTTGAAAGATATGCCTGCATGCAAAAAAACCCTTATGTAGCTCGATAGAAAGAAGAGGAGATACGTTTGGAAAAATTATCAAATACCACTCCAGCCACTACACCTTAACTATAAGCACAACACCTCTTTAGATTAACTTATTTTGGTGTACACTAAACTGGAAATGCATAGATCTATATTCAAATTTTGTAATAAAAAAGGCAACAAATGTGAACTACTTATTTATCCAATATTACTGATATTTATGCTTCAACTTTCAAAAAAATTGGTACAGTTTCTAATAGCCAAAACCTAACTATGCTCAACAAAATATCTACAAGGATTGTTATTAATACATTGACTTTTTGTAAGATTGAATTAAAGTAAGAGTTTCACATTAATCATTATGATACATTTGAATATTGTTTTTTTTAGCTTAAAAATCATTTCTTTTTCTTCAAATCACACAATAAAAAAAAATTCACTTTCAAGTAAATGCTAAGTATTTATTATTACAGATTGAATGTGTAATAGAATGTCAATTCTTATTTTTCTTTTTTGCATTGTTACTATACTTTTAAATAACTGTTCAACTCATTTGCATAAATGTTGCGATAGAGGACTATTATAATTGATCACTTATTTCAGCATATGGACATTCATAAGATTCATGAAGAAGAAAGATCTTTTGCATGGATTTCACAAAGCTTACTACAAGAAAGAGGACTAATCACATATCGTCCAGTATTAGAGAGGAATTTTTCCCACTTTTATAGGGATCCATACATTTTAGAATTGAATACTTGTGAAGCATGCAACCCAACAAAGGTACATCAAATCCCAATTGAGATATGGTTTCAACCAGCTTCAATAGCCTCTGGAGAAGAATACTCCTCTATGGTACAAGGAGTAGGAGAATTATGGTTAGGTAACCTGCTTTGAGCACCACAACTCAATACAATATCTTTATAGAACCATTGCTATCATGGTCAAATTTACCGCTTGCATTTTGCATCTGACTCAAACACAATGTGGAACCAACAAGTCATAGAAATATGGGGGCCACAGGGAGCTTATTTATCTATGCCCATAAGTGAACGTATAAAAGAATTGTAATGGAGAAAATACCAACATGGACCCAAACAACTTTTAAATTCTACCCAAGAATCAATCTTTTCACCTGCAATAGGGGAGTTCTTCGTCACACACTTGAGCGCCTTTACTATTTTGATGATTTTGATCTTGGCACTTCATAGTTTACAATTTCAAATAAAAAATAAAAATAAAAAATGTAATAAATGTATACTTCTTCATTATCAAATACAAGACTATTGGCAATGGATACAATGTATCTTTGTAGGTGATTTTCTATTTTATCTTCGTAGGTGATACAAGTGGTTAAAATGATTGGTTTTTTTGGTACTCCAAAAAAATTAATGTATTTAGCACATTTAATGAGTTACACTACAATTAAATTTCCAACAACTCACATATTACTATTTCTTGTATGTAGTACACTGACTTATATATTTTATGTACACAATTTGAATTCAAAAAATATATGTATTGAGTTACTTTTACAATTGTGTAAACAAATTCATTCTTTATCCCTGATTGATAGAGTATGGATGGTGGTTCTTGTTTGAAATTTATGATAATGATACATTTGAATATTGTTTTATTAAACTTAAATATAATTTATTTCCTTTATATAAAATAATACAAAAAATAACTATTGACATCTACAATTATAATTATTAATACAAATTTCTTTTATGTAAGATTGAGTTCAAATAAGAGTTTACCATTTATCATTATGATACATTTGCATTTTTTTTTATTTAACTTAAATATCATTTAGTTTCCTTGAAATCACACAGTAAAAAAAATTTGATTTTCCCTTTAAAGTAAATGATAAGTATTTGTTTTTTATTTTAAAAAGTAGCCAAAACTGGGGGCTGACTCGAACGAAAAACCAGCATGAGGAGTGCCAATAACCAGTAAAACACACAAAGAAAACCCTCAGCCTATGCCAATTTTGAAAACCAAAAACCAAGAAAGAAAATCAATAGACCCCAGCTCCAACACAGAGTTGGTAACCAGCCTGGAAGTCCTAACAGGCCCTAACCTCACCGTGAGGTTGGTAACCAGCCTGTGGTAGTAATTACCAGTAAAGTTAGCATTAACAGTAAAAATCAATCTCGTAGTCCTAACAGGCCCCAACCTCACCATGTGGTTGGTAACCATCCTATGGTAGTAATTAACTATAGATTTATCGTTAACAGTAATAAACAACAGATAACAGAAACTAGAAATTAAACAAAGATCTAACAGGCCCACATCACCCAACTAGAAAGTCCAGGTAAAAAGGTTAACCATAGACAGAGAAAAAGGGGGCTAATTGGGGTTACCTTCCCCTCCTTTCAACAGGAGCTTCAGCCAATTGTTCACAAGGAACTGGTACAATTTTTCATCCTTACGCTCACCTCCTAGGTTCATTTTCTCCATGTGAAGGAGTTCAAGCATAGTGGCAGCCGCATGCATGACCTTCACTGCAAAATCTACGATCCTATTAAAGCTTTCCCTGAGATTATTGATTTCTTCTCTCATTTCCTTTATCTCCACCTTGGTGTCTGACAGCAACTCCTGAGGACCAGTAGTACCAATGGGGGTGTCACTCACAGCATCAGAAAGTTTCTCCTCTATTTTTTTTAGGGTCCTCCAGGGTAATATTTATAACCACCTGAGGGCTAGGGGACTATGAAGTTAGGAGCGGTGAGTCTGCTTTCGTCTCCTCAAAGAGTTTTTTCTTCGAGAGGTCATAGTCAGGGAGATCGAAACTTGCAGAGACTTGAGAGTCATGGCTTTTCACAAACCCCTCCACAATAGGGCTTTGATTATTTTTTTCCTTATCCTTCTCCTCAACCTTAATTTTCTTTCCCACTTTAGATTTCCCCCTGGTTGCCTGCTTGATATCTTCTTCCTCCTCTAAATCTTCTTCCTCTTCTTCCTCCTCAGTGCACCTCTTTCTCGACCTTAATAAGTATTTGTTATTAAAGATTTAATGTGAAATTGAATGTAACTTCTAAATTATTATTTTTTGAATTGTAATTATGATTTTAAATAATTGTTCAATCCATTTGCAAAATTCTTGCAACAAAGAACTATTGTAATTGATCACTTATTTCAACATGTGGACATTCATAAGGTTCATGAAAAAAAAGATCTTCTACATTACTTGCACAAAGCTTACTACAAGAAAAATAGGGACCACAAGGAGCATATTTATATATGCCCATAGCTGAACGTATAAGAAAAATTGTAATGGACCAAATACCAACATGGACCCAAAGAACTTTTAAATTCTACCCATGCAACAATCTTTTCTCCTATAACTAGGGAGTTCTTCGTCGCACACTTGACCGCCTTTACTGGTTTTATTTTATGGGTAACATGTGATTTATAAATCAACTTCTACACCTTATTAAATGGAATATGATAGGGAATAAGAGTAATTTAATACTAACAAATCTTCAAAAGAAAAAATAAAAAAATAATACATAATTGATATTGCCACTTAAGGTATGATAATTTTGTTGCAACTAACATTATAATACAATGTTTCTACTTCTCACTATTTAAAAATTAATTACCCAATTTTCACAAACCATCCTAATAGAACAAAATGAACACAACATAGAAAAAAAGGCATAACCATTGCACACTTAGGTGTGATTGCTAGTCTTAATTGTGTTGACAATTGAATTAGCTTGGTTGAATTTTATGAACATTTTATATTGACATCTTTTATTGGCATACAAAATATTATAAGATCTTATGTGCAATGATGAATATGATTGCGAGATTATAAAATTTCTATACAAATATGATTTACTAATTTAAGACTTTTTTTTTTTCTCTTTTTTGATAGGAATGATTTTGGGTAGAAAAAAATCACCAAGGTAAACTAAATCTTATAATGGTAAGGATCGAGTATTACTAAGATTAGACTTGTGATTTCAAAAATAAAAGAATTGGAGTCTACCACTTCAAGAGTAGCCAAGTCTCTTAAGATAGTTGACCCACTAGTGATGAGGGCTAATCTAATGTTTTCTCCAAATAAAAATTATTTCAACCAAAGAGTCAAGCTAGAGATAGAAAAATGAAGATATATATTAAACAATGAGAAATGTTGGTTGTCATGGATAAAGACCTTTTGACTTTCACTTATTATACCAAAAACCTAACTACAATAATAATAAACAGTGAAGTGTAATGATGTGATCAAGTTAATAAAAAATATTAAAGAGTCAACACAAAAATAAAATTGAAAAAAAGAGAATATGAAGAACATGATTTTTTTTATAACTCTACAAAATAATTTTAATGAAATAACTATATGCTTTAAAAAAATAAAAATAAAAAACAATATACTTTATTAAATAAAATAGTAAATATTAAATCATAAATGTTAACTAAAATAAAATTATCTCAAACAAATACAATTAACTTTAAAAAAAAGTAGATAGATTAAACAATATAAATAAAATAATTTTAAATAACTATGAACTAAAATAAATAATTAAATAAAATAACGCAAGATTAATGTTACTCTATAAGATATTTATAAAAAATTCTTTATTTAATATTCACTTTTTTGCAAATCTGTTATGTGACTTTTTGAAAAAATGTCATTGAACTACAATGTGTATGAATTGTCTTGTAAATATATAGGTGATTCACATGATGAAAGCAAATGTTGTCTTCTCACATTTTTAACTGCCATCATACAATGAATATTATCATGATTTTATGATGTCTTGAGAAATATAGTTGTAGTATGAGGTGTGACCAAGTCTACATCTTATTTCATTCGTCAATTTAATTGTCCTATGAATTTCTCTAGGTGAATCATTTGATATAAGAAATCATTGTGTTTCATTGTGTTTTCAACTACAATTATCTAATTAATATTATCATTTATCATGATCT
Source organism: Thuja plicata (assembly GCA_018584345.1). Taxonomy (NCBI): domain Eukaryota; kingdom Viridiplantae; phylum Streptophyta; class Pinopsida; order Cupressales; family Cupressaceae; genus Thuja; species Thuja plicata. Next base: position 9,868 of record JAGRRI010043960.1, read on the forward strand.
AGTTAGCAAGAAATATAATTGTAATATGACGTGTGTCCAATTTTTTCTCTCTTTTGTCAATTTCATTGTCTTGTATATTTGTAGATAATTCACATGAAAACAATTAGGTTCACCACTTAATATGTTGGTTAAGTGGTTGTGTTGTTATTGTGCCCACCAAGGTTCAAACCCCTGCTAGGCCATTGTGATAGTGAGCTTGTACCTTCACTGATCCAATGTACTCACAAGTTTGAGCCTCATATTTTTTAAGTGGGGATGAGGTCCCCCATTTTTGCCCTACAGATTCATATCTCTAGGTTAAAAGTGTTTCATGTGGGGCCAAAGGGCATGTCACGCCAACATCATCGATCATGTTAAAAATTTTACGAGGCACTTAAAAAAAATCATATGAAAACTATCATCATCTAATAGATATTATCATCAATTCATGATCTCTTCAATATAAGATATGATTATAAGATATGGTGAATGTGTAGTCTATCAATAGGTCCAACCTTTCCATATTTCCTTTCGTGAACCTATGATGTGAGTTTGACTAACAAATGTTAATATAAATGTACTATGCCTAAATATTTTTGTTATTGATTTCAATATCCCTAATAAAGTTGTGGTCATCATTGAAATGTTAGAAATAATTTACATATGTTAAAATGCATATTTTTTGGAAAGATTATTTACTTATATTTGATTGTATAATTTTCTACGAAAAACTACTTTAAGACAGAAAAAATATGTTCTTTAATGAGTAACAAGACATTAATACATTGAAAAAAGGAATCTAGACCCAAGAAACTAAGAAATATAGACAAATTGCGAGTGTATTATTACAATTGTGCTTCAATCCATTCCAAATAGTAATATATTACTGTACTGTCCTAAGAAGTTAGCATCCATTATTGGATGTCTTTTAGGACCGACTAGACCACATTTTAGTGATTTCAAGATCCAATGTCTTTATTCTTGTTTCCCCACATATTTCATGTTCTTTCCTTGACACTTTTCACACTACCCAAGCCCCAGATCTACTTTGAAATTAACCCTTTTGGGACTAGACTGACCGAATTTTTCCCTATGCTAGACAAGACTGACCAAAGTTGGCCTTTTCTTTAAGAAATGATTTTAAGCGGGCTCCAGGTCCAATGTGGGGGTATTTTATTTCTCAATCTCAGTGTGGTCGACACGAAAATTTTGAATCATAAAATAAGTAGAAAATGGGGTCTCCTCCTCTCATTTTGACATCACTATCTGCATACAAGATACCTACATGATCTCAAATTCAAGGGCTATCAATTTGTCAAGTGCAACAAATCAAGTATTCAAATTATACAATTGAAGTGGTGGATTCAAGATTTGAAGGAAAGCATCCCATTGAAGATCTCCAAGTCTCCCGGTCTTCTTCCATTCAAGAAAAGGAAATCTTCTCTCATTGATGAAAAATTATCTCCCATGGTGGCCAAGTAGAGGAATTTTCAAGCAAGAAAGAAGATCCATTCCTCTCTTCCATTCAAATATTTCAAGCATACACTCTTTGAAGATCTAGGATTTGTAAAGTATAGATCTATTCCATTTGTGAAGATATCCTTGATTCTACAATACATTCCAAAAAAATAAGAATCCTTAAGGAGTTGACTGATTTCTACATCCATCCATGAGGGTTTCTCATCCAAGGTAAATCTGACATTTATCTTGTTTACATTACTTATCTATTTCATTTCAAGGTTAATTCCTATATATGGGCTTGACCAAGGAAAGCTCCTATCCACAAAAATTTCCATTTCTCCTTGTGTGAAGGAACAAGTTTCTAGAGCTTCAGATCTGGAATTTCAGAGATACAGAACCAATGACTAGTCTGCTATAGATTTCATTAGTTTTAGAGTTTCTAGGACAATGCTGAATTTGTGAGACTAGGTTGACTTGAGTCAACATTGTCTTGAACATCTGCAAATTTCACGGTCAAAATTTGCAGGCATCAGGGTTTCAGATCTTGAATAGTTCCTAATTTTGATGGGTCTGTGACAATCACTTCCAGATTTGAAGTTTGTTCTGCCTTTCCTAGCTTCAAGGTGAGTTTATTTTTCTTCTTTTCATCTTTCATTTACTTTTATGAATCAGAACCGATATCATATTTATTTAGTTGTCATTTCCTTTATCGTAGCTTCAATTGCTTTCCTAGTCATGCATATCATATATACATCTTAACATAAAAGGAACTTAATCGCCAAACTCCATCTTCAATTCTAGATCTAGCATTAGTATCCCTTCATCTTATTTGAGTTTTTCTAATCTTATTTGGGTTTGAGAGTGAATCCTTTGGGGTTTCTCCTAATGTAACATATGATGTACCCCTTATACACATACACATTTGATTTAGTGAGCCATCTCCCTAACATAACATAGGTTGTTCACAATTTCTTATGTTATATTTTGGTGAACCCAACTTAGTTTATTTCCATTCTCATTTTGGTGTTAGATCTCTTTATTTTCATTTTTATCTCTTTTATATGCATGATAGTTAGATCATATCTTTTGTTGTATGCATTTTGTTAATCAACATTTACATTATCTCATAGTTTCATGTTTAAATTTGAGATCGAAATTGCATTTTTATTTCAAATTTCATTGCATTTATCTTTATTTTCATTCCCTTTTTCATGAGCTTCATCACTTTGAGTCCAACCTATAGTATTCTTGTTAGAATAAGTCATATACTTATGGGTTCCTTTGATCCTAGACCCTCCTTCTTTCCTAGCAATATTGATGAGACCAACATGCATCTTAGTGATGTCAATTTTTTTATGGAGAATAACTCTTCTCATTCTTCACAAGATGAATAAGAAACATTAAGGGTTCCTCCTACTCAAATCCAAAAACTTTCCCATGAATTTGAGAAGTTTGAACATTGGATAGGTCAAGAAAATACTAATCTTCAATCTCTTTTAGTTGTAGAAAGCTTAAGGAAACTCATTCACAATGATGAACATGGTGTTAACCTATTACAAATAATTTCTCATCTCA
>JAGRRI010043982.1:0-11840 GCA_018584345.1 Thuja plicata
TTATATATATTATATATATACATATTTATTTAATTTTTTATCATGCTAGTTTTAAATCATTTTATTTTATTTTTTCAAATTTAATTTTCTACTTAAAAATCTTTTGCAAGAGTAATTAGACATAAAATAAAAAGAAAAACATATATTATTATTAGTAAACAATAAAAATATTTTCCTACATAAATTGGATTTTACGATCTTACACTAAAGCTCTAAAAAATAACATTATGTTGTGGCTATAAAATTGTTGAGTAGTGCCATTGAAACTACCCCAAAAAGTTAATAAGTTTGAGGGGTTATATTAATTTTACAGTTGTAAAATGCTATGTTTTTTTTGTAAAGAAGAATTGTGAAAAGGTAACTAGTAAAACTTAGCATTTTATAACTCCTAAAAACTAAGCATTTTACAATCTGTAAAACTTAGCACTTTACAATGCATAAGACTTAGCACTTTACTAGCACTTTACAACTCGTAAAGCTAAGCATTTTACAACTCATAAAACTTAGCATTTATTACTAGTAAAGCTTAGCATTTTAGAACTCGTAAAACTTCTCATTTTACATCTTGTAAAAACTTAGCATTTACAACTTGTAAAAGTTAGCATTTTACAACTCATAATACTAATATTACCCCTCAAACTTACTAACTCTTCTTCGTGGTTTCAATCACACTAGCCAACAATTATAGCTACAACATAATGTTATCTTTACTTTTAGACATCCTTCAATGTGTTTATCCATATAAATGTAACATTTATGTTACCCATCTTGACCTATTATACTAACTAGCTTATATATACTTATTATATATAAAATACGCCGAGAGATATCCTTCTTGTGGCGCCTATTGCACATTGATATTTGATGAAAATAGGCGTCTCGAGAAGGATATCTCTTGGCTTATTTTATATATAATAAGTATATATTAGCTAGTAGCATTCACAACACAACATGGAAGACATTATATGAATTTTAATCTATAATTATATTAGGGTTAGGGTGTACGATTTAGAGTTAGGAGTAGTATTATGTTAATGGTTAGGGTTACATTTATGGTTAGGGTTAGGTGTTAGGGTTAGGGTCATGATTAGGGTAAGATTAAGGTCATTGTTGGTGTTAAGATGTAGGGTTTAGAGTCAGGATTAGTATCATAGTTAGTGTTACATTTAGGATTATGGTTGTGGTAAGGGGTTACGGTTAGGGTTAAGCTTAGTATTAGGGTCATGGTTAGGGTTAGTAAGATTAGGGTCATGTTTAGGGTTATGATGTAGGGTTAAGAGTTAAGATGTAGGTTAGCATTAGGGTTAGAGTATGGTATAGTTTTATTATTTTGACTAGGGTTAGGGTTAAGAGTAGCATTACAGTTAGGATTTTGTTATGGTTTATGATTATGGTTAGGGTTTATACTTATCATTAGGGTTAATATTAGGGTTAGGGTTTAGTGTTATAAGTTGAATATAATATAATTAGGGTTAGGGCTAGCTTTTACATAATGGTTAGGTATAGTTTTATTTGTGTCTTACCATATATGATTTAGTTTTAGCATTTATGATTAGGGTTTAGCATTTTATGACTATGATTATGGTTAGAGTTAGGGCTTAGGATTATGGTTACGGTTATAGTTACAGTTATGATTCAGTGTTATTAAAATAATAGGATTAGCGTTAATGTTATTAAAATAATAGTTACAGTAGGTTTAAATTCAAGATTAGGATTAGCGTTAATGTTATTAAAATAATAGTTATGGTAGGTTTAAGTTCAAGATTAGGATTCGCGTTAATGTTATTCAAATAATGGTTAGGATTAGGATTTATACTTTGGTTAGGATTTATGATGTAGGCTTTAGAGTTAGGATTAGTATTTAGAAATTATGAGGATAAAACTATCCATAATTTACGATAATTTTTTTGAAATGAATAGTGTTTACTAATACATGCTATGAAACAAATGATGAAGACACTTAGAATAAGATATTAGTTGAATTACTATAGTGAAATCTCACCAACATAATTTGAAAAATCTATAAAAAAATAAAATTATTAGGAAATGATGTTACATAGATAAATTTAAACTTTACATTTTAGTTATAGTGGAATAGTATTCATGAATCTGTCCATTTTATTTTATTTATAAAAAATATATATACAATATCATATGGTTTTGACAATTGATAGACATTGAAGCAAAAGTGAACATAATTTGCAAATATCATCTAATAATTTATTACTTAACAATCATTGAAACAAATTTTCAACTAATGTATCAAAACAATTAATAATGTATTCCTTAATAGCGAGTTCAAAGTAAAGTTGAACAAAATTATAGTATATCAATTATTTTGTAGACATTTGAGTCTGATTTCTTTTGCTTTTCTCTTAGAAAGTTGTGTCCCATTTTTCATTTTTTCATAATGATCATATGTGAATGGTGGCATTATTCTCAAGCCTTCTAGAGACTTTACACGAGATACGATCTTTCTCTTGGGCCTATATCGATTGTGGTTTTTGAAAGAGTTAGTCCCTGAGATTTATGAATCGTTAATGCCCATGCCAATCTTAATGGTAGTTGAAGTGTTCTACCCCTCTGTACTGGTGTTATTGGAACTACTTCTGGATGATGATGATCAAATGGTATTCCAGAATAATTATCAAATTCAACCATGACATATGTTGGTGGTTCAAGTGGAGCAATTCCTAGTTTGTAGAAAATATTCTGGATATATCCCAACGCTCCATTCACAAGACCAACTTGTATCCAAAGATTTGAAGTCAACATCACCCTTGAATCCTTACTGACCAATAACTATAGATCTAAGTTTATCATTTAAGCAATCTTTTATTGTATTAACACTTCTTGTCTTTGTTGCAAGACTACATGCAACAAGATGCCTCAATGAGTATAACATTCTCATGTTCTAGTTATGAACATTGTCATTTGTTAAGAACAAATGGAATTTATTGTCAAACTCATTATTGGTTGAAACATCTAAACTTATAGGGGTTCTCGTCATAAGCAACTTCTAGTCATCTACTTTTGGATCAACATCTCTTAGATTTGTCAAAAGTTGACAAAAGCTTTGTTGTTGGATGTTTTCTCCATCTTGCCTAAATACTTTATATAATGTAACCGCAATTTTGAATTATTGCCACAATAACTTTGTCCACCTATTGCTATCATATACCGCTCTATCATTCATTGGAGGTAATTGACCCAGATCACCAACCAAAATAATAGATATACCTGAAAGATAGTCAATAAAAAAATAATTCAAACCATCTACTAATATTATATGAAGTTAGTGCATATGAGTTATATTAATAAATATGATATAACATAATTATCCTTATTAGCAACAGTGAAAGGTATACCTCCAAATCTTATGTCAACGCTTTGAGGGAATGCTTGTGTGAGTTGAGAATCTATATTTTCTAGCTAGTTTTGACCAATGAAGCTCATTTCATCAATCAAAATATATATGATATGGGTCATGTCTTCTTGAAAACTTGTAAGGCGCGTCCCTTCTAGTTGCACAAAATCTCTTATTGGCATTCATAATTTTGAATGAATTGTAGAGGCTCCTATATTAAAAGCTGCAACTCCTGTTTGTGCAAGCAATAGAAGGGGAGAAAGACTTGACATTGCTGTATTTTGAAGAGATTGATTAATGACACCAATCAGATAAGACTTTACAACTTTCATTGTTCCTTGAATTATCATAAACAAAGGCATTCCCACCTGATTGCTATGGTAGTGTGCCATAATAATATTGATTTCCTTTTGTTGCTTTTCACTGAGAGTTGTAAAATTGATGCATTGAGGTATGTCATTATACATGAGACATCCATCTTTCTTCATATCGTTTATGAAATTGATTGCTCCAACTGTGTACTTTTCACTTTGATATTCATTAGACCAATTTGTATTTCTATCAATATCTCTTCTTCCCAACATATCTATTTTAGAAAGCTACATATGATGACCACGATGTAGTCAGGATATAATTTCCCATTCATGCTTTGTGGTATTTTCCCGAATAGCTCCATTTTCTTCAGTTTCAAAATCACTGGTAGCTTCAACATTTTCTGTAGCTGCTTCTCTTTGTACATGCCAAGGACTATAATTGAGTGACTCCTAGTTTTCTATTATAGAGTCATTCTCATGACCAATATCTCTTTCAATGCCACGAAATGGTTTGTATAGTAACAACTCAGATAAACAAAATTCAATCCATTTATTTAAATCACGTTGAGGAATAGATAGATACCTAGGAAAAACTCTAACGATAGTTGTTGTTTTCCTTGGCCCCCATTTGTTATCTCCTCTTTTTCTAGGATTGTATATCCAGGATCTTTCTGCATCAATCAATGTGATTCCTTCCATACAAATAGGTATTTTTTTATATTCATTTACAAAAATTTTTTGTTTATTCATCACCATTTTCCTTATTATTTATTGTTACAGGTTTGAACACTTCATGTGATACATTAAGAGTAACAAATCTTCTACTACTCTCCAATGGAAGTTCTAACAACATATGACATGTTTCCTGAGCTCCAATATCTCTTTCTATACTTGTTTCTATCAGAAGTTTTATATATGCTTGTGCAGCTAAATCATCAGGATTTTCCATGTTTTAAAGGTGCATCAAAATTTGTTTAAATGTTTCTGAGCTTTTCTCAGCTTTGGTTTCATACTTTGCAATGTATTTGATTACTGCATGCTTTGAAAGAATATGTGTCCAATCTATATTTTCCCTCCATAATTGTAGTATTTGGCAATTGTGTGAATTCACTCTATCATCATTTCTTGCTGGTTCAAATTTTCTTTCACCCGTTTCTCTATCCTCATATAATTTGGATCCCCTCAAATTCAACGACCAAGGAGTATTATCCCTATAAAAATCACAAATAAGTTTCTCATTTCATTGACTTGTCTAAGTTGTTGATATACAACTACTAATCGATGAAATAATTACTCTCAAACCATCCTTCCCCCTTTTTTATGCAGGCATGCGCCTTCCTTGTAGACTGCGCGTCGTTCTACACAATTCAATATCTCTTCATAATCATGGTCAATATCCATCTCTGCTAGTTGTGTTGTATTTTTAAGACATGGATGTAGACCAAAATTTTGGAAAGCCTAAAAATGGTATTAGAAAAATTAATATATTAGTTATACGATAATCTATATATTGCATATGTTATCTAATACTAATTTATATGATCAAATTACTATAAACATACCTGTATACTTCTTTGATGAGGATCTTCTCTAGGATTCCATGCATGAATAATGGAATGAAAATATCTCTCAGCACTTTTTCGTTCCTCCTCATTTGACCAATCAATATTATCCATATTTGGTGCTCCACTGATCCATATGAATCTGTGCACATGAGGTGACCCCTATGTTGCCACTCATATCTACACCAAAAGTCTTTGAAATTCATTCATTTTTGTAGAATTTCCTTTCTGAACATGGTATGCGTTAAATGCATGTGATGTGCAAATATATGAGGATAATCGATAACATTTTTTCTTCTCTATTTTTGAGCATCTCATGGATTAGTTGGTGATGTTCCTGGAATTAGTGCATGCAAATCAGGCCAATACATATCTACTGAACGTAATGTGAAGAAAATTGTAGGAGTGTCAATTTGGTGAAGCATGTCTGTTAATTCTGCACGACATTTAGCCCAATATGATCTTGTACCTCTCAGTGTTGATTCAAATCACATTAACCTATCAACTAGATTATTGTGTGGCATGTTTTCCATATGTTGACGTACCTCATTGATGGTGATTGACATGTCTTGAAAACTTCTTTTTACAAATACAACAGATGAATTTTGTGCATGATGTCGCATATCATGTTCATCATGAAATATCTAAACCTTGGATGTTTACCGAAGCGATGATCCCTATGCCACAACAAATGCTTAACAAATTCATGTAGATGCACTCACCTCATTCTTGGTTCTAACCAATCATATCTACCATCAAAAAACAATGTTGGAAATTCCATATCCAACAATCCCGATGTGACATATTTGTTGATAGGATGTGATGAAATCTATGTTTTCTCCATCTTGCCTAAATACTTTATCTAATGTAACCACATTTTTTGAATTCTTTCCACAATAACTTTGCCCGCCTATTGCTATCATATGCCGCTCTATCATTCACTAGAGGTAATTGACCCAGATCACCAGCCAAAATAATAGATATAACTGAAAGATAGTCAATACAAAAATAAATCAAACCATCTACTAATATCATATGAAGTTAGTGCATATGAGTAATATTAATAAATATGATATAACATAATTAGCCTCATTAGCAATAATGAAATGTGTACTTGCAAAGCTTATGTCAACACATTGTGGGAATGCTTGTCTGAGTCGAGAATCTATATTTTCTAGCAAGTTTTGACCAATGAAGCTCATTTCATCAATCAAAATATATCTGATATGGACCATGTCTTCTTGAAAACTTGTAAGGCGCGTTGCTTCTAGTTGTGCAAAATCTTTTATTGGTATTCGCAATTTTGAATGAACTGTAGAGGCTCCTATATTAAAAGCTGCAACTCCTGTTGGTGCAAGTAATAGAAGGGGAGAAGGACTTGGCATTGCTTCATTTTGAACAAATTGATTAATGAAACCAATCAGATAAGACTTTCCAGTTTCTGTTGTTCCTTGAATTATCATAAACAAAGGCATTCCCACCTGATTGGTATGGTAGTGTGTCATAATAATGTTGATTGCCTTTTGTTTCTTTTCACTGAGAGTTCTAAAATTGATGCATTGAGGTATGTCATTATACATGAGACATCCATGTTTCTTCATATCGTTTATGAAATTGATTGCTCCAATTGTGTACTCTTCACTTTGATTTTCATTAGACCAATTTGTATTTCTATCAATATCTCTTCTTCCCAACATATATATTTAAGAAACCTGCATATGCTAGCCATGATGTAGTCAGGATATAATTTACCATTCATTCTCTATAATATTTTCCCAAATAGCTCCATTTTCTTCAGTTTCAGAATCACTGGTATCTTCAACATTTTTTTTAGTTGCTACTCTTTCTACATGCCAAGAATTATAATTGAGTGACTCCTATTTTGCTATTATAGGATCATTATCATGACCAATATCTCTTTCAATCTCATGAAATGGTTTGTATAGTAACAACTTAGATAAAAAAAATTAATCTATTTATTTGAATCACGTTGAGGAATGGATAGATACCTAGGAAAAACTATGATGATAGTTATGGCTACTCTAGGTTTACCTAAAAATCTTCTTCAAGTTCATTGTGATCTGAGATATCAGGTTCGCCAACTTCTTCAATATGTCGTGTAGGTTCAGGTTGTGATTCTTTTAAATCTAATTGTGATGAAGTAGCTTCCCGATTTTGGCCAGATGCATTTCCAACACCAAAGAACGATGATAAGGTTCTACATTTTTTCTAGCATGAGTGGTCTCTCTTGGCTTTCCCCACATGCAAGAGCCTTACCCATATTCTTGTTCAACATCTCCAACAAAATAAAGGCTGCCAAATTTTTTTTTTACTTGTTGAAGAAGTGACAATAGACTATAATATATATAAATATGATTCAATGGCTATAAGATATATGTCTAAGGTCTCCCTGGTGACCACAACACTAGCCACTAAGTACTAACTGGTCCCGACTAAATAAGAATGAACTCAAAATTGTAGAGTCATAGACAGATAGAGGTGAAACCTCAGGTGAAATCAGGAATAAGATTACACTTACCTTTGCCTCAATTGTAGTCGCCAATGCACTCAGCAGTCTGAAACTTTTCGATTGATCAAATAGAGATATCAGAACCAATCAAACTAAATTGTGTACAATAACCCTGATCTATGAATGTATTTATACCAATCCTTTTTGGTGAATTCAGTAGGAGGTAGTAAGTATATAAATATTTGGTGAAGCCTACGTAATTATAACACGTCTTATGTTATTTCTAAGGTGATTATGTTGGAATTATTGGAATGATGTACTGAGAGGGGAGGGGTGAATCAGTACCTCTAAGACTTTTTATGTGGTTGGCCCATTAACCTTTGTGTCATCAAATTTGTATAATCCTATCTATCTGTTTATCTTTGCTTGTGTATGTGAAATCATAATATAAGTTCTTTGCATGTGTAAACATTCAAGAAACATACATGAAAACAAATAACACATAACACATTATATGATATCGTAGAAAACTCCTGTTAGAAAGTAAAAACTGTGGTGGGGATGTCTACCCACAAAACTTCACTATCTGCAGATAAGAAGGGAGCCAGTTAAGGCTTACAATTTGATCACTTCTGATGATCTACCCTGTTAGGAGTATTAGAGTGGAGACCTATTAGGATCTATTTCATTTGAAGCTTTAGCAACACCGTTAGGTGTGCACTTTATTAAGAGATTTATCAAAGAACTGTTAAGTCCACCTTCTACAAAAGGATTTTAGATGTGATGCACTTGTTAGAATACAACTATAATATAAATGTTTATCTGATAGTATATGCAATCTCTAATTGTTGATAACAGATCCTGTAAAGCTTACAATGTATATGTAATCACCTTGAGTGATTGAAAGATACCTTGTCTCTGCTCGTCGGTAGCCTTGTCTGTGTTCTTGATAACTGATATAATTTGTTTCTGAACTTTGCATGAATTTACTTCTTCTACTTAGATGCTCTCCATGGCTACAATCATTTATCAACTCGTTACTTATTACAAATGATTGAACATCTATTTATACGAGTTTCTTGGTCTATTCTTGATTCACGCTTTTCAAATTAACTCTAGATCCAAGGTTTACAACTTGACCTTGATCTTTAGTTAGTTATGTTTTAGATCCGTTAGGATGCTTTAAAACATTTATAATAAGCTTTCTTGACCCTCAAGTAAAGTTTTAAAATAAATAAAAACTCTATAAATAGAATTACAATGTTTTATCTGACGTGTAAAGTTAGATCCACTTTTTGCAGGTTCTGTAACTGACTGTCAGTTCTGATGGTTGGGCTACTCTATTAGTTAGTCAGTTTTCTTTCATTCTTTTCTTTGTCAATTTTTTGCTCCGTCGGTGTCCCTTTATTAAACTGTTCATCAGGTATTCCTTTTTTGCTCTGTCGGCGATGTTCTCAAAACTGTATCGTCGGTTATGTCCTTTATGCTTTGTCGTCGGTTGAGCTCTTGTCAGTGTTCGTCAGGAAATTCTATACTCAGCATTTTCACAATCGACATTATCATCTTGTTGAGTATGCTTGCTGTCCGTCAGTTATGCCTATACCGATGACCTTTATCATGTTTTTCACTAAGTATACTAATGGAAAAACTTAATGTCATCAATCTCCCCCTTTGACATTAGTATCAAAAATTGATATGTGCAACATACTTTGATGTATTAGTATGTACACCTGTGTATACTTCTTCCTTAGTCATGAAATGACTCCCTCTATGCATATGTCGGTAAGTGTAAGTTTATGTACATATCTATTTATACATATCTATCCTTGCTGTACATACAACATACATATCCTTATCAACTTTTGCTAATGAAGTATATTGTACATATGTACTATACATTCCTCCTTTTTTGATAATGAGGGAAAAGGTACTTACAACGTGTCAAAAATGTGAGAGTGGGAGGCTTTGATTTCCGCCATCATCTTCTCCCATTTCTCCTTCAAATTATCTAGATCCATGTGCTCAAGTGATATTCTTACATGCATGTCATAGATGTTGTCTACCACAGACATCTCTGGGGTGGTTATCAGATTTCTTGCATCTGTAATGTGTTGTTGCAGTGTGGTGAGGTTTGGCAATATGTGAGCTTGGAGCTCGATAACCTCATTTCTAAACTGTGTTTTTGCATCCCATATCCCTTGTCTCAATATTTTTACCTCTGTGATCTTGTCATGATGCAAATTTATTGTGTTTGCATCAGAGGTTAATCTTAGTGCACTAGCTATCAGATCTGAATCTAGTTGGGACAACTTTTCACTATTTGCTTTTGTGAAATTTTCCAGTGTGCACAATTTTTGAACTAAGGTAACAACTTCAGCAATCATAGGTTCTAATTGACTTTCTAATTCAGAGAGCTTTACCTTATTCTCTGCCACTTCTTGGCTGATCTTCTCAACCAATTTGTGTTGATATTTCATCTCTGCCTGTTCTTCCATTGCCTTCTCTACATCTACATTTTGATTGGTGATGGCATCGGTAATAACTGCAATTTGTTCCATGACTGATATGTCATTTTCAACTTTGATATCTGGACAAATTTGATGTAGTATGTCCCTAGCTTTATCAAGTGCTTGGGCTTCCCTATGTGCCTTTTTCATTTTCTCTTGTATTTCTTTTCTCTGACACATCACTCCAAACTTTTGAAGTGCTTCAGTATCTAAAGTAGATACATCCCACTTGGTTATTTCAATTACCTCATCAAGTGTTACCGCTAAGATATCTTTCTTCATAACTTTCTTCTTCTTCTTCGGTTGGGATACAGATTGGTGTACTACCATTTGTAGACCTTGAGATTGGATTGATTTTTTAGGTGAGGGTCGAGAAGATGAAGCATCTTGTTGCTTCTGTTCAGAGTCCATCTGTGGTTTTGTGAAGACGTCTCTTCATTGGCCTTGGGTGTATCAACAGATTTATCTTCCTTTTCTTTCATGATTTCATCCTCCTTGACTTCTTCACTCTTTTCTTTTTCATCATCCTTTCTAAAAGTTTCATCTGTTTTATTATCTTCTCCTTTTTATTTTTCAGTAGACACCTTTTGCTGAGTGTCGGTTGCATCCTTCATTTCTGTATCTGTATCTTTTTGAGTGTCCGATGCATTTTTATTTTCATCATTACCCGTGTCCTTGGGTATATCATCATATTTCTTAGATGATTTCTCTTGACTTGATTCAATATCAATAGCTTGTATCAAAATTTTCATTTTGGTTGGTGTATTGACCTCAGCAGTGTCAGGAAGTGTATCATGTCCGTCGTTATTACCCTGTGCAACATTGATATCTTCATCTTTTTGCACCTCTTCTGCAGGGTCTTTTCATGTAGTGTCATTGATGATGTTATCCAACCATGTTTCATCATTGATATCTTTAGTTATGTTACCTTTTATTGTCAATTCTTCTTTGGTAACCTCTTCTTCATTACTCAAGTCAATATGAATTGGACTTGGTGGATTTTGGCTTTCTTCAATCTGAGTTTTGTCAAGAGTAGTGTCGGGCCATACCTCATCTGCAACTTCAGTATTCTGATTTCCGGTTGCCTCAATCTCTTCTTTGTCCAATTCCACTAATGGGTCATCTTTTGCATCCTTAATGATGATGTGTTCCTTCTCCGGGCTAGCTTCCTTAATGGCCTTGTTAAGTATCTTGCACCACTTTTTAATGCTGTCTTGATCTAGCTCAATTAGCTTCCCCTTGAGAAATTTATATTCTCTCATTTTGCATGAGAACTCCTTTTCACACTTTGTCATCATTTCACTTATCTCCTCCTTCTTTGAATCAGAAGGCATAAGAGTAACAAGTACTCTTTCTCTAATCTCTTTTTCTTGATGTAGTGCAAATGTCCATCTTGCAGACAATCTCCTTGATAGTTCCTTGGGAACGTCATATTCTGAGAATTGTAGTGGAACATAATGGTGTTTTCACATTTTAGCTAATATTGTTTCTTTAATTTTGTTTTGATCCTCTGGATCAAATTTCAACCATTTCCTAATGTTAGGATCAGAAATAGATGGTGATTCTGAAATGTTCTTAAATATTTTTTCAATTGTCTTTGGAATAAAGGGTTCTTTCCCT
>JAGRRI010044007.1:0-11786 GCA_018584345.1 Thuja plicata
AATGAATTGAATGGCATACCTATCTAGAAACACTGTTGTGAATTATTATCATTGTCTACTATCACGTTATTTTGTTTACTTCCCTTATTCTCATTCAGGTAGAGTTAGCAAGTAAACAATTGTGATGTATAATTTGTTATTTATTTAGTGACATTTATTATGCCTATCTTGCTTATAAATGTTTTAAGAGATGTCTTGACTCTTGCTATGTGTGCTAAGGGTTAAGTTGCTTTAGCAAATTTCAAGCTTTGTAGTGCAAGTTAACTCTAAGATGTAGATTGTGCCTTTTTATCAAGTCATGTATTTAATTTACCATAGAATTCACATTTTTGTGTTAACCTATCCAATACATGTGTACTTACAGAATCCATTATTGTTTTGTCAATTACATTTATTTAGATGTTTGGAAAGGAATTAAAGAAGGTTGCATTTATGCTTATGTTTGAAGTGAAATTGAACACAGGGCATAGAACTATAGTCTTTGAACTAGAACCCAAATATGATATGACGGATGTATACAACTATTAGACCTACTAGTTCCCACTACAGAAATGGTTGTGACTTGTGAATGTCATGCCACACTGAGAATTCAAGTTATGCTCAAAAAAAGATTTGACAGTATATTACTGTGTCTCCTTTAAGGTCCAGCAATTGCTTTAACACGCATATATTGCTTAATAAATAAACATTGCCCACTAATTTTATACATTAAATTTCTCGTTTACATGTATGTATGTAATGTATAACAACATAGTTGCTATTGTGGTTAATAAAAGATGACACAACCTATTACAAATCTTTTGCTATTACAAATCCTTCACTCTCTCAACCTGATGATGGATCACAGAGTGTGATTGGAGACGTTGATGCTAAAAAAACATACACAATCAAATCCAGAAACGAATTTGCATTATAAATGGATTGTGGAAATCTGATAATGTTAAGTATAGTTTCCCTTATTGGCTTCATGGGAAATGAATAGAACTTCTTATTTAACACATAAATTTTTCATCTTGCATAAAATTGGAATTGCCCAAAATAAATCTCCCCATAC
Source organism: Thuja plicata (assembly GCA_018584345.1). NCBI lineage: Eukaryota > Viridiplantae > Streptophyta > Pinopsida > Cupressales > Cupressaceae > Thuja > Thuja plicata. Next base: position 1,055 of record JAGRRI010044007.1, read on the forward strand.
AAAAGTGTCATGCATATTCTTTATCAATGATTTGGCATATGCTCAGGAAATTATCACACAGTAATGATGAAGAAACAACACCCACAGAGCTAAATACAGTAAGGTAAAGAAAGTGAACAAAGGTTAATTTGAAAGGCACCTGTTGTTCCCTGGAATATTCTGGATCACTGAACCATGTCTCATCAACTACTACATCTGGACCACGAGGCCTCCTATTAAATGCTACGGCTGCCATAGAGGATGTTACTACCACCCTCTTCACAGATGATGTTTTGGCACATGCTTCAAGAACATTGATCGTACCCTTAACTGCTGGGTCTAGCAATTCAGCCTGCATTACCATTAATTTGTTACAGAATACAAAGCCACATAAAAGAAAGATATAAATTCTCTCTTTAAATAGCCCAACTCCTTTCAAGAGTATACAAACAACTTCAGTTGTACAAGGATTATAGAATGTAAACTAGGTCACTGCTTGAATTGGTTAACTATGAACATGACTGCCAAGACAAAGCAATGATAAGTTCAGAATCATTCAAAGCTCAAGCTGTTGACAGAGCCAGTTCAGTTTTCCTAAATTGCAAGTCACTTTTAGGCTTTTAACACTGGCTTTCAAAATAATGCTTTTATATTATAATTATCCACAATAGCTAGAAAATAACAAATTAGAATTCCTTGAGATTATCCAAACTAATCATGGATGGACAGTCAATTAGCAAAACATTAATGTGTAATTCTAAATCAGAAGGAAAAAAAACATAGTTTTACAGCTTACTCATCCAAATACGAAATTTCTGATCAATTTCACATGTTTGTGCTAGTAATTCTTCTCCCTACAACCAGTTTCATCCAGCTTCTAAATCCAATCCGATGAAATTATTTTCTAGTAAACATGCCGTCTTTAAGAGGAACAACTACACGTCCAAATTTATTAGTGCCCTCAGGACAAGCATCACAGATATTGACCAGAAATCTCTTAAGATTACATTTGTGTTACAAACTACACTTGTGAATAACTTTACAAAGTAAACCAGCAAAAGCACAAATCGTAGTCATTGAAAATATTCTACATTCCATACCCATTAGAGTTGCTGTTTTTTTTTTTAAGCGAATTTAGAGTTGCAGTATTACCAGAGTGATCTTAGCAATTGTGGATCATTTGACAGTCTAAATTTACCCTCCATGATCTAGATCATAAGGAGACTTCAGGAGTAAACACTCAAAACTGTGGAGACTTGTGCATTATAAGCAGAATGAAATATTAACATAGTCAAATATGATCAAGGAAAGATAAATCAAGAAGACAGCTAAAATAGCAAACTCTACTACTTTTGTTTTTTTCTGTACATAACATACTTTCGAGAGATGTATGCCTGTTAAATTTCTAGCTATGCCCATGCTATGAATCTGAATCTAGATGCTCAGAAGATCTCCAAGCATCTGTTATATAAGTTTATCCTGTCTATGTTGTAGAAATATATGTTACAGTGACTGAAAGATTCCTCACTAAATTTCTACCAAATTTATCACCCTTTATCTCTTGCATTGAAAGGATATTTGAATGATTTGCATGTATAAACTGTTTTCCAAGTGGTAGATTTATTTGATGTTTAAATGCAATGGTTTTGTACAACTTTGGCATCCATAAATACAACAAAATGTAGCAGCTCCATTTGAATAGAAGATTAAGACAAGAATTCATTACAACTACTGTTATTAAGACAAAATTACAAATTTTAAGCATGGAGAATCTGACCTTATTTCAGATTTGCAGTAAACTGCAAAAGAGGTTTACAACAGTATTTTGCTCCTGGAATGAAGTGTACTTCTAATAGGCAACCTTATATCACAACAGCAGTATTTGGTGGTCTACAAAAAGCCATTCGAACTGTTCAAAGACCCCCATCCCTTTGGGAATATTCACCTGCTGTTGGCATCTAAACATTATCCTCAGAAAGAAAAAAGAATCTCAGGCCTTATCTCAGAGCTGCAATAAAAATTAAACAAAGGTTTACAACAGTATTTTGCTCCTGGAACAAACAACACTTCCAATAGGCAATCTTATATTGCAACAGCAATATTTGGTGATCAACAAAAAGCCAATCAAACTGTTCAAAGACCCCCATCCCTTTGGGAAGATCCTCCTGCACTTAGCTGGGAAAATTCATCTGCTATTGGCAATTAAATATACCCTCAGAAAGCCCAGAAATTGAGTTGTTTTCTGCTCCAGAAAGTGTCCATAGGTGCTCAAGACTCATACGCCAGAATAAAATGAACACTGGCAGTCTTAAGGCCACAACTTGCCCAGGAATCGCCCCCAGCTCCCACATTAGGCAGCCACAAAGAGAATATTTCAGTGCTGCTAATCTTGGTCAATATTCCAACGCCAAACTATCACCAACTCTCAAACCACCAAAACAACAAGTCTGAAATGATAGGGCATCTGAATCATGCAAACTATGAGTCGCCTAGCTCAACACACCTCGATCGCTCCGCTGGAATTAGTAACCAAAATCATGTCCAACCTTTCCTATCAAACACTTGCAATAAATTGATTAATTTTCTTGCTTGCTGATCTTCACAATTTCTATACCTTCAATCAATTCATCCAGTGTGAAACCTGAGTGGCTCCATCTGCAACCAGCTCGAGTAGATATTTCACTACCAAAACCAATTTCCCCTTACGGTTTTCATCCTAGGGTTTTCACTCCACAAGGGCTTAACAAATTCCACAATAGAGAAATATGAGAATTGTAATGCCTCACCCATAGTTTGAAGACCCTTTGGGACTCGCCACAGACTCGCCAAACTTGCGAGTCAACTTGCCATAGACTCACAAGCGGAGTCCTAGCGAGTCCATAAAAAGGACTCCCAAGTTTTTCTTTGGGACTTGCATGAGTCCAGTATCGAGACTCACGAGTCCTTAACAGAGACTCTTGCCGCTGCTGAAAATGCTTAAATGGATTAAAATCCCTCTACTTTTTGGTTTTTTCTCATTTCTATCTACTTAAACCTAGGATGTCCAATTCGCCCCTAAGGGCCCCCGAACCAGCCACAGAATGAACTGGTTTGTGGTTCTGGTCCAATCCCCCCTGGGTTCGGATAGGGTCCGACCCACAGGGGGTGATTTGAACCAGACCGCGCCCAGTTCGGACCTAGGCGGACCAGGCTGGAAAACATCAAACCACCAACAAACTTGGTCCCACAGACGGTCAAAGTTAGCGGCCAAGTTAGTTTTTTTTTGCAAATTTAATTAGTTTTTGGCATCCACAGTTAGGTTTAGAATATGTCGACGAATAGAAAAATAACTCCCGGTGCCTTTGTACAATAATAAAAGTTGTTTTTGGCTTCGCGGGGCTGCCCCTTGACCCTATCGTAGGGCACTGCCCCTTGACCCTATTGAAAAATCTGGGGGGAAACTACACCGATAAAAGAGGGGAAAAATTAACCTCCAAGTCTGATTAGGCTCCATATAACATCCACAACCCTAAAAAGTGGATTCTAAAGGCTTATGTTGGCTTCCACATCTGCACTTGATGAATTTGAAGATTTTGACACCAATAATGTTATTGGTGCAGCTGATCCCATACCCGTACCCGAACCGGCATCCTAGACTTAAACAAGTTGCTTTGTGGAGTAGGGTTTGAAGAAGACAAGCAAATGGGATCTAAGAGTCAAAATAGATGCAAGTAAGTGATTTTTATTCTCTTGTTTTTTCCTGTGATGGAAAATCAAAAAAATCTTGAAAAATAAGGCAAAATGCTAGCAAAAAAATTCCTATAATTTTTTTCATATCCTTAAGCTCTCTTGTCCTAATGATGGATCATAGACTGTGACCCGAAATGTTGACTGAAAAATTCTCACGCAATCAAAATCCAGAAGTATAGAACATATCAATATGGATTGTGGAAATCTACTCACTAAAAAAATTCCATTTCCCTTCAAAACCTATTTCCTAGTATTTTTAGCTTTTTATACATTTGAAAGTTTGAAACTGAGTATGAAAGATGAAATTTCAAATATTGAGTGTTTGAGGATCATATGAGATGTGTAATGTTTGAGTTATGGCTCTTATGTTGTCTAAATGCATTAATTTCTTTTTGTTTTTTTGTAAAACTACGATTTTCTTCTTTGTCGAGTCCTACCCGAATTTCCTGCCGAGTCTCGAGTCCGAGTCCGAGTCCGAGCCAGCACCGAGTCCAAGTTTCAAACTTTGGTCCCACCCTAATCTGGAACACTATAATCTGCAAATTTTGTGTTGTTTTTTTTAGTGCTTTCTCATTTATGATGTGCTTGCATGAAAATGTTAAAAACAACTCAAAAACATATACTTGTTACCCAGAAAATCTTATCAGCTAGAAATGTCAGGAATAAGTGCAAACAATAAAATGCAACTTTCAGCAATAATTTCCAAATTTTATTGCAGGTCTCAAATTACAAGATTTCATGTATATGAGAGTAACCCATTTCAGAAAACTGTAATACATATCAGATTTTCACATACCAAGAAAATGCCCTTCGATAATTTTCTAAAAGAAGCTCGGAAAAAGCCAACTGTAGGTCTGAAAATGGAAGTAGCAGCCAACTAAATGACTTAGAAAAGAAGTTGCAGCAGCCTCAAACTTGCTGTCTCAACCCAATAAATTCTCTTAACAAGGAAGAATACCACACCTTGAAGAGAGTTGTACGGCCTGGTTATGGATACAAAATTGCTGATAATGACCTCACAAACCCTTGGAAAATGTAAGAACAACTGCCTTCTCTTCTGTCAAGAGAAAAACTTGCAAACCCACATTGGTAGAAATAGTGATGACCCCTCCAACACTCCAAAATGATGCCCAAATGGTGCAGCCAAGTAAAGAGGAAGCTCAATCAAAAATCACAGCAAAAGTCTCCTCAAAAGTGAAGTTTCTTGATGCTCAAATGAAACCCCTTCATTGAGAATTCCACAACACCCTGGAGAGATCTTTCGCTCCTGCATATGCATGTCTTCATGAAGGGTTTTGTCTTCAGACACTGATGCTATAAACCCTAGGGCTCAGCCTAAATCCTTCGGAGGAAAGAGAAATAATAATCAGCATAGCATAAAATGAAATCCAAATGTCTTTTAAATAGCACTTTCATTCCTTATGCCCTAATTAGGGTTTCCTCCCTTTCCAATGCCACTTTAGGGTTTCCCACATAAGTTGGCTTTAATTTATCCTTTTAATTTAACTTTATCTCACCAAAAAGGAGGTTCCCATATAAGGGTTGAGTGACTTCATATTATAAAGTCGCTTTACAAAATATATGTAAGTTTAATATTAAATCAATCAGATTTCCACAATCCATAAGAATTTTCAATTTGATTTCTGGATTTGATTGTGTAGTTTTTAGCATCAAATCCAATCAAATTGAAAGTTTAATATTAATTAAACTTAGCAACTTTTGCAATATTACAAAATCATGCCTAAATGTCCTCAAATCAACTCTGAACATGTTGTCTGAACCTCGAGACAAACAACCCAACATGGGTCCTCTAATCATCCCTATTAGTCTACAAGAAGCCAATGATAGACTAACCCTAATAACTAAAGCTAGCTACGAAGAGGACATTACAGTCCACCCTACCCAAAATTACTTGCCCACCAGCAATCTCAACTCTAGATGATGCAAAATCTGATCACTTTCGCATTTTGCATCTTCCAATGGTAAATTCTTCAACTTGATCAAATATTTTTGATGATCCTCTTTCGCTAAGTGCGCTCTCTAGTGCAAATGATGTTGAATGTTTCATAAATTAATTCTTGACGGCTACAGAACGTAGTGCCAGGTAGTTTCATTTGAGATAAATTTATTTATTTATTTATTATATTTTAGGATAGATGGCTTTAGATTCCTTCATTCATTGTGTGTGGGGCGGCTTGGTTCTTACAAAGATTGTGTCACATAGAAGAATTGTTTTCAATTATGAAGAAATTGATGTACAAATGTTATGGAGTCTAATGGTTGAGAGGAATAACCATTAGTATTGCCGGTTGTTAACAAAGATGTTGTATTCCATGAAAATTACTTTTGCCGTATATACTAAAGCCATAGATAGACATTTTTTTTTGTATTACAAGACTAAGCTTCTACTATGCTTTCTACGGCTTTCCCTGTGAGAGTATTTTTATTTATCGCATGGTGTTGGAGACGTATAGCCTAAAGAAAAGTATTTTTCATGTGGATTGAACCAATAAGGTCGTGTGTGGTGTTTTCCTAGTCTAAGTGTGGACAATATTTGATATATGTCAACATATCTTTGTTAATTGTGGAGGGTCATGTGCAACCCCTTTATATTTCTGAACAAGTGTTGGGAAGTCTTATGTTCTTTGTGCAACCTCTACGAGATGCATGAGAGGGAGTATTCTTGCTATTTACTAGGCAATACGTTATTGAGATAAGTCGTGTTACTAAGTCGAACAGATTACTGAGTGGGGTGTGTGACTAGGTCAAGGATGTTATGAAGTTGCACATGCATGAGGTTGATTAGTCGAGTATGTATGCTGAGATAGGAGTCGAGTATGTGAAGGATGCAATGTTATTTGAGTTGTGAGTCAGATATATATGGGAGTTAAGCATGGTTATTGGTTTCATGTAAGATGTTGAGTTGATGAAAAAGATAGAGTATAATGGCGTGGATTTGCTCTATGGCTATTGTTGTGTATTTTAGATTAATGGGATTGAAGTGCCAAGTGTATGATGAGAGGTGTTATTTTAGTTTCAATGATTATTGAGTTTTGCATTTGGGTTGGAGCTAAACAAAAGTTGGTGCTTCAGCTAATCGGAGTGGGTTCTTCAAGGAGGGTTGGTGCTCTCAGTGAGTTGGTGCTCACTTATGTAATTTGAGCCAATGCCCATTTCATTATGAAAGCTATTGATGTGCCATGGTTTTTTACCCAAAAGGTTTTTCCATGTGAAATTTGGTGTTCTCCCTGTTGATGCTTGCTCTCTACTCTAATTTTTTGTTTTATGTGTTTTCATGAGTTTAAAATATTGATTCACCCCCCGCCCTCTCAGTATTTTCTTAGTGCTCTTCACCTTGTAGCTGTAAAGAGCCGTAAATGGTGTCATCTGAATAGATTTATAATAAGTGGTATTTGTTTTCCTCAATTTTGCATTCACAAAATTGGACAACCCTACGCAATTTATATATATATATATATTCGTAGGTGTTTTCTCTAAGGTTTTTGCTCTTAACAGATGCTTGTTTGAGGTAATCAGTCATCCCTTGGTTATCTCATATTTTTCATCCTAGGAGCATTGTTTTCTAATGGTTTTTATCAAGCTTATCATTTCTTCATTTGTTGGAAGCAAGTTTCCACCTTTCCTGGAAAAACACTTGATTTTATAAACTTTAGATCCTTTTCTTTTTTTTGGTTTTTCATTTGGTTTAACTTACATCCTCTTAATTGGTGCGAGGACGTAGGTAGGCCTTTTCTCAAAACCGCACTTACTTACATTGCGGCCTCGCGACCCATTAAAAATTAAATCAAAAAATAGTCATAGGGATGCGACTAACATTAAAAATAGACTCACTCTTACCCTTTAGCAGGAAAATACAAATCTCAACGGTTACTTGCTTTCAAAATGAGAACCAACCCTAAAAACTCAAACTGCTAATATCACCTGCACAAACTTTGCATATCAGGTAGAAAATACAATTACTACCCTCTTACCAGCTCAGAAATAATTTGATCTCTATTAATGGATCTTGTTGGTGATGCTTTACCCTTGAGGGAAAATCAAGAATTAATATCTCTGGGATAAGTAGACCAATCAAAAATTTATTCTTGTTTTTGTCTTAGGTTTATAGCCCTTGAAATTCCACTCGTTTTGAGCTATCTTAGGCATTAATTGGAGTTGTCTAGCTCAGGTTATAGAGGTTTTTAGCATCCTGCAAGTGGGGTTTTTCTAACAAATTGCACGACTTGTTTAAAAATCTTTAAAAGTGGACTTTTTATTGCTAATTGATTTTATTTGCATGTAGAGTGGGTGTAGAATCTCATTTCAAAATTTCACATCATTCTGATGAGATTTTGGTATAGTTTTTAATGGTTTTCTAATGTGGTGGTGGATTTTTTAAGTCCAGTTGCATATCTCTCCATTTAACTTATAACTACATGTAGATTTTAAAACATAAAGGTATTTTTACTCAACAAGGTGGGGTTTTTGATCAAATTTGCATATCATCACTTGACTAAAATATATATTTTTGAGTAAGTGGTGAATTTCAATTCAACTACATATTATCAACTTGCATGTTTAAAGCATATGCAACTTGTTTCCGAAAACCCATGGTCTTTTGTAACATATACAAATTCCTTGTTTAAAGTTCGCTTTAAGAGTCATATGGTGGCGACTTTTATAGAGATTGCATGTGTTTCAAAACATATGCAAAATGTTTTTAAAAGCCTATTACTCCTTCAAAGACCATGGTTTTAAACTAAAAACTTAAGGTGCTGATTCTTCTTCAAATTGCATGTGTTTCAAGTTCTTATAACATATGCGATTCACACTTAAGAACTCGTCACTAAGGGATGCATATGCTAGGGCGTCGATTTGATGACATTTAGCATATGTTTCGAAAGTTTATAAACACATATGCAAACGTTCATTCTATGCGAGATTCATATGCAAAGCGTTTTTTAAAAACCCGTTATTGATGTTACGGCATGACATGTGTTGAGGAAAAACGTTTTAATAGCTATGTAAAACACATTCCTTCACTAAGGAAGCTGCGAAACTCATGGACGGCGTTTTTAGAGATGTTTGCATCTTTGAAACAAGCCACACATAGCTGCAATGTGGAGAAAGAAGCCCGTCTAGGGCATCTTGAAGTAAGGAAGATAGAAAGACTTTGAAAACCATATGCAATCTTTTCAGCGAAATCCGTTATCAAATCTGCAAAAAAACGTTTTCATAGCTTCGAATTTACAAACTGCAAATTCATTTTTGGTTATCATTTTGGTAAGTCTTTGCAAAACGTCGAATCCAACACACTCCCTTTCGAATGACGTTGTGTTTCTTTTCATATGCATATGGATTTCGAGTTGCATATAGGGCATGTTGAAACATTCAAATTAGTTGCTATTTTTATGCATTTTGTTGTTGCATGGAGGACATTTGTTGAAAGCTTTATCTTGAGCTGTTCAAATGCATTAAATCAGCGAGTAAAACTAATGGGACTCTTTGCCTATTTAGTGGTAAACTGGAGGCTTCCTTTTGAATTTGAAATCTATTGGATTCAAGAGCCACATTGAGAGATTTGTCTCCAAGGTATCTTCATCATCAAAGAGAGATAATTTACTTTTGTTTTGCTTCAGATTTAAGGCTTTGTTTTGTTTTGTTTCCATTTCCAACTTCTTTCTCTTGTGTTCTTCTAAGTTGCATATGCGAAGATGACATTTATCTTGCATATGCAATCGAGATTAAAAACCCTGTTCTTGATGGTGAATTGTTCCAAAAGACTAAGTGCTGTCCCCTATGTGCATTATGGATCGAAAAACCCACCTCTTTCATGCTTACATATTAAAGAAGTCTAACTTTCCAATATGCAAAACAGTCAAAAAAGCCCACCTTTTATGTCTATTTTTTACTTTTCCTAATATGCACGTTCTTCCAAAAATCCCACCATGCATATGAGATATTTGCGCATGTGTAAAGGCATTCGCATGTTCATTTTCCTAAAATTCAAGCTGCTTGTCCATCATGTGCAAAATGTATCAAAAAACCCACCTTTTTGTGTTTTTCCTTCACATAAAGGCTCCGTTTTACCCAAACTTTGCTGCTTGCTTTTTCTAATCAAAATGTAGGTGCCTGGTGGATTCTACCATTCTTTATGATGATGTTCTCATGCTTTGGGATTTTTATGTCACAGTTGTTGCAAATCATCTTGTCATGTTAGAAGGATCTATCTCTCCAAAAGGAAAAAGTAAAAAGAAAATGAAGTACTAGTTGTTGGGTAAATATTTTGTAAGTAGTCGTAAGCACACTACCAAAATGAACTATTTAGGCACAGTATGTGTGAATTAATCTCTCCTCTTAACTTAGGGGAGGCACCCTTCTTATTGCTAATAACTCAACTAGAATCTAACCTGAAACTTAGATATTAGTTGAAACAATAATACCAATAAACTTAGAATTAACAGAAAGATTAATTGCTAAGCATAGTAGTTGATAATAGACTACGAAATATATATATAAGCTCACAGACTTATATACGATCTCACGATAATTTCAAACTACAAGATTTCAATAGAATAAGCACAAAGACTTAAAGCATATGAACCTTCTACTCTATCTCTAATAAAATTATGGATCACAGCTCAAAGACTATGTATTCACTGTAACTAACTCGAATTGACAATTATAGCGCAAAGTCTATACAAAATCAAGTTCAAGATCCTCCTTATAGAAACACAAATAATAGATCCACAAGCTCCCTCAACTCAAAGATTGAAAAACACTTGCTTTTTATTCACTCAAAGTTAGCTTGCACAAATGAAAGCAAAGTTTGTACTTGCACAATCTCACCAGAGCTTTCTTGCTATGCATAAAGATTAAAAATTACAAAGAGCACCCTCCTTTATTTATAGGTGAGGGGCTGAGAGCGAAAAGTGGGAGAAACCCAACTAATTGAGACTTATTCAACAACTAACTACCTACAATTGACTTATTCAACATTACAGTCCTATGTAATGTGATTACA
>JAGRRI010044104.1:0-13068 GCA_018584345.1 Thuja plicata
ACAAAAATGGTTTTTGAAGGAGAAGGAAAAATGGATTCAAATAAATTCCAATTTTTTTAAAAAAATATATTTATAAACTAGAAACAAAATGCTAAAATTCACTAGTTTACATCATCTTCATATTCTTCATGGTTTTATGACAATAGATGTCTGAAGCAAAGTTTTTTTTTAGAATGTTCATTTTAGTGTCAAAGTTGGCCAAAAAGTGGGACACAGTTTTGTGGGATCACCCAGTAACCCTTAAGGCTTATTTTTCCAATAAGGCACTATTACATCATTTTAGCACATTTAGTGTATTTACATCTATTTACTCTTCATATTACATTCAATGTTGACCTTCATCTTCCTAGGATCCAATAATGATCCTATTGCACCTTCATGTCCTTGTTGCTTGGCCTTGGTGCTCCTGCACCAAAAAGTTATACCAATGTCCTTCAACATCTGCTTCATCCAAGCAATCTGTGTGCAATTTATAGGAGTAGAAACATACTTTGATTCAACAGTAGACTAAGCTATACAATCCTTCTTCTTACTTAACCAATAAACCAACCTTTTCCCAAGGAAAAAGAACCACTTCTTGTACTCTTTATTTCATCAATATTTCTTTCCCAAACAACATCAGTATAAGCATGTGAAACAAATTCATCAAATTTTTCATACCATAAGCCATATTCCAATGTTCCTTTCATATATCTAAATATTCTCTTTACAACAAAAAGGTGAGTTTCTTTTGGATCCTCTTGTTATCTTTCCACAATTCCAACTGCATTAGCAATATCTGGTCTAGTGTGAGTTAGATATTGTAAACCTCCAATCATAGATCTATACTTGGTCTGCAAAACACTCTGAGATTCATCAGTAGTAGTAAGCTTGTAACTAGTAACCATAGGTGTTCCAACAAGTTTACACTCTTCCATTCCAAAAAATTTCAACATTTCCTTAAGATACTTGGTTTGAGAAATAATAATACCATTCTTGTTCTAATTAATTTGCAACCCAAGAAATTTTTTTATTTCACCAATCATCGGCATCTCAAATTCATTTTCCATTTCCTTAGAGAATTTCTAACTCATTTCATCATTACCTCCAAGAATGATATCATCTACAAAAACTTCAAATATTAAGATTCCATCTTCACTAGTTCTTAAGTATAAATTACTATTTACATTACCTTTTCTAAAACCAAGAATAAGTAAATACCTGTCCAATCTAGCATAATATGCCCTAGGTTCTTGTTTTAGTCCCTACAAAGCCTTGTTCAATTTGCAAACTATTTCCTCATCATATGTCAAAGGAAATCCACTAGGCTTCTCAATATACACTTCCTCCTCTAGATCTGAATTCAGAAATACAAAATTCACATCCATTTGATATACTTTAAAGTCTTTGTGTGCAACATAAGAAAGAAATAATCTCACTGCCTCAAGCCTAGCAACATGAGAAAATGTTTCTTCAAATTCTATTCCTTCTTGTTGTGAGTAGCCTTTACAAACCATTCTTGCCTTATTCCTTACAACCATTCCTTCTTCATTCATTTTGTTTCTAAAAATACATTTAGTCCCTATAACATTCTTATTCTTAGGTCTAGGAACCAATTCCCAAGTGTTATTTTTCTTTATCTATTCCAATTCTTCTTGCATTGATTTAGTCCAAGATTCATCTCTACATGCCTCATCAATATTTTTTGGTTCTACATGACAAATCAAACAGATCTCATTTCTTAATCTAGATCTTGTCATCATACCTTTGTTTGCGTTGCCAATAATTTGATTTTCAGGATGATTTTTCTTAACATACCTTGGTGTCTTTAGAATTTTCATAGAATCATTTGAATCATTCAGACATACCTCGATCTCATAATCAACCTCAAAAGGTTCTTCTTGATTTATAGTAACCTCCCTGTTATTTGAAGTCTTGCTAGAGTCATATATTCTTTCCTAAATCTGAAACTTCTCATCACTCCTTACATTAGAACTTTCAATTATCTTCCTCAATCTCATATTGAAACATTTATAATATTTACTCTTAGTGTAATAACCAAGGAAGATCCTTTCATCACTTCTAGCATCAAACTTTCCTATCTCATCATCTCTTTTGATATAACATTTACTACCAAATATTCTAAAATATTTCACAGTAGGAGAATGATTAAACCATGGTTCATAAGGAGTCTTATTAGTACCTTCTCTGATATGAATTATGTTCAACGTGTAGACTGCAGTACCAATAGATTCTCTCACATGAACATGCGACACATTTCCTTCAAGAAACATAGTTCTGGCAGCATCTAATATAGTTCTATTTCTCTTCTCTGCAATATCATTCTGTTGTGGTGTCCTTGGAGCAGATATTTGTCTGTATATTCCATGCTCTTCGTAGTAGATATTGAAAATATTTGAAGTAAACTCTCCACCTCTATCTGACCTTAAAATTTTTATCTTTAAACCTGATTCATTCTCAACTTTTTCTTGGAATATCTTGAATTTATCAAAAGCATCACATTTCTCTCTAATATATGTAATCCACATCATCCTAAAAAAATCATCAAAAAAAAGTATGAAATACCTTTCACCATAGTAAAATCTTGTTCTTGTAGGACCACATAGATCTGTATGCACTAGATCCAACTTCCCTTTCACTGAGTAAGATTTTCTTTTGAAACTGCTTCTAGTTTGTTTCCCCATCACACATTCTCTACACATAGTGTTATAAGGTTTCAAAATCTTTGGTAGATCTCTAGCAAAAATTTTCATACTTTCTTTCATAATGTTATCAAAATTTATATGACAAAATCCTCTATGCCATAACCAACTATCATCAACCTTCACAAAAAAATAAGAAACTTCTATAGTATTTAGCTCAAATACATTACCTCTTGACTTAGAACCAGATGTGATCAAATCTCCTGTCTAAAATCTGATAGAAAATTTCCCATCATTGAACTTTAAATGATAACCCTTTTCTACAAGTTGTCCAACACTCAACAAGTTATGATTAAGTCCATCAATAACAAATACATCATCAGTATTAGTTTTACCATCAAGATAAATTGATCCCACTCCAATGATAAACTTAGGAGTATTGTCACCAAATCTGACTACACCACCATCATATTTAGTTAGCTGAATAAACTTGTTTTTATCACCAACCATATGATGTGAACAATCACTGTATATGATATATTCAGATTTATTTTCAACATGTGAAACTAGGGCTTTCTCTTCATGAATAGGTTCAACAACTTTAACAGCAATAAATCCAATTTCATCATAAGACACGCCTTCACTAGCATAGTAACATTCCTTATCCTTGGATTAATTAGGTCTATGAAACTTAGATTTATGTTTAGGAACCCTTGTAGGACATCTAGATGCAAAATGACCTATCTTATTGCATAAATAACATTTTAGAGGTATCTTTCCTTCAAACTTACCCTTACCTCTCTTTTCACTTCTTGCAATCATGGCCACAATTTCACATAACTTCCTCTCTTCTTCCTATATATTTTCCTAATCATCAACATATTAACCAATCTCTTCTTACAATTCACTTCTATTGGTGCTTTCCAAACCTAATAAATTCATTTTTTTATTATGTTCAGTCTCCTTGAATACTTAGTCAACCTTAGGTAATGACTCTCCCAGCTCTGAGGCCTCAAAGGTAGTTAATTTCAGAATCAACATCTCTCTGTTGAAGTTCACCATCAAAGGTATGATCTCCTCTATTGATTGTACTTTAGTTTTGTAAACAGGTGTCAAAGATCTAAGAATATTTGCATCACTTCTTCTTCAGTGTAGGTGTGTCCAAAGTTTCTAATACCTATTACAACCTTATTAACCCTCTGTACATAAGCTCTGACATTCTCATCATCTTTTAGGATTTCCATCTTTGTCTTCCATTTCTATAACTTTGACTGCTTATTAAACTTATCTCCTTCATATAGTGCCTCTAATCTTGACCACATGTTATGTGTAGAATCCAAATATTTAACCTCTATGAATTCACCTTTAGAGAGTGCACTAATCAGTGCTTCTCTTGCAACCATGTTACAAGAAAATGACTTATTTTCATCATCAATAGTTGTATCTAATTCATCTCCAATCTTGATCAGCTCATCTTTCTTTGTAATCATCCAGTAGTCAATTTCCAAACACAACAAATGAGTTCTCATCTTGTTCTTCCAATTATCATATTTTTAGGATCAAACTTCAAAATCTCTTTCCTATAGAATGCCATCTTCAGGATCACCTTAAGTTGTTAATCTTTCTCTCAAAGGACTAGAATCTCTGATACCAATTGTTAGCAATAATAGTCCACTAGTAAAAATAAGAGAGGGGTAAATAAATTGTATGCCAAATAATTTAAACTTTAACCTTTAACAATAAAAAGATAAATGCAATTCTGAACACATTAACAACAACACCATAACACAACCATTTATTGTCGAGGAAACCCTGTGAAGGGAAAAACCACAGTGAGAATTAGCACCCACAAATAATAAACTGAAAGTATAGTCTCCTTGTTAGGATATTTAGCCCTATTAGGATGTGATTATTATATACAGTACACACTCCCTATTAAAGAACAAACCCTGTTAGGAGTCAAGAGAAACAACAGGCTAAATGCTCAGGCTCACTACCTAAAGAAGGTTAAATCCACCTTGAGGACTCACTGTCTGAGATACATATATAAAAATATATAATATCCAGCTACTTGACTGATAGAAAAATCTTTTCTTAAACAGTTCCAATGAAGTTCATCAATCAAAAAATCTTCTCTACATCCAGTAGACTCCAAAAATACAAGCTCGTAGCTTACACACTTCTTTGTCCACTATCCACACTCCTAAAAAAGAAAACAACTTTCCTTCATACAAGTTTACAATAAGCTATTAGGTTGGCCAATTAAGGCTTCCCCAATGCATAAATAATTACATATCCCCTTGCTAAGATATGTAAATGATATCTTACACAAGTAAACATCAATTATAATTCATCAAATATAATATAAGATCCACAATCCACACTCGTCATCTATAATACACGTTATATCTATGAACTCAAACCCAAATAGGTCTTCTCCAGAACACACTCCACAACTGACATCACCAAGAGTCTTACAACCCAAGAATCATAAAAACCATTCCTCAACATGTCTCCTGACATTCCCCAATATCATATAACATGAATCGTGTTGGCACTCAAGTTATCCACAAAACTTAGAGACTAACACTGTCACAATTCTTTGTCGTTGTTCTACAAATAGTCTTCACCAAAACCATTGTAACTAAAACAAATAGAAACTTAAACTCAAGCGACCTTAAATATAAGATCAAGGCTCATCCATGCACACATCCCCATCTTTTCATACTTTGAAACATCCATATAGTGTCCGTACATGACATCAACCATCCATGTACCAGTGATAACCAATATGTCTGTTTTATTTTCAAACAAATGTTGACATCGATGACAAAACAGAAATGCCAACATCTCCAATAGAATCCAATTCCAACATTATTCTCTCTCTCTCTCTCTCTCTCTCTCTCTCTCTCTCTAGTTGGGATTAATGGGAAGTAGTACTAAGAGGGGAGGGGTGAATCAGTACCTCTAAAACTTTTAACACTTTTCACCTTTCTTCATTAGCAATCAATCTTTATTGTATTACCGAAAAAATATGATGTTCTTTCTTATGCATGTAATATTAATTCATAAAATCAATTGTATGCAACATTCATAGAAAAATTCATGAAAGTAATAGATACATAACACAATATATGATATCAGAGAAAACTCCTGTTAGGAAGTAAAAACTGCGGTGCGGATGGCACCCACAAAACTTCACTATCTGCATATTGGAAGGGAGTCGGTTAAGGCTTACAATTTGATCACTTTTGATTATCTACCCTATTAGGAGTATTAATGTGGAGAACTATTAGGATCTACTCTGCTAAGAGCTTTAGCAACACTGATGTAGTGTGCACTCGGTCAAGAGATTTACAATAGGATTGTTAAATCCACCTTCCTTGAAAGGATTTCTTAAGTGTACCCCACTTGTTAGAATGTGTAAAATATATGACCTGAAGGTATACAATCTATAATTTCTGATTACAAATCCATTAAAGCTTAGAGTATATGAATATCACCTATAGTGATTGATTAATACTTTTTCCTGCTTGTCGGTAGCCTTGGTTCTTGTTCTTGAAAAACTGATTTGATCTTTGTCTATGCTTGTCCATGAATTCTCTTGACTAAACCTTAGATGCTCTCAGAGGCTACAATCATCATTGAACAACATGTTCCCAATTGATTGAGCATCTATTTATACAAGTTCATTGACCTATTCTAGAATCACGCATTACAATGTCAACTCTAGATCCAAGGTATACAACTTGACCTTGATCCTTTAGTTTGCATGTTTTAAACCAGTTAGATTGATAAAAACAATAATAATTACATCACTTTTCCCTCACGTAATGGATTTAAAACAAATCAAGAAGCTAAATAGAAAAATTCAATGATTTATCTGACGTGGAAGTCAAATCCAATTTTTGAGGGATGTAACTGACTCTCGGTATCTGATTATTGGTGTGAACTAAAAGTCTGTCAGAGTTCCTTCTTTGAACTGTTCGTTGGGTTCCCTTGATCTGTCAGGTTTGACTCTTGACTATTTCGTTGGGTTGCACTGTTGGTTACTCATCGGGTTGCTTTGTCTTTTCACTCATCGGGTAACACTGAATAGTGTTGCATTGAGATTCTTTGTACTTAGCAGCATCGGTAACCTTTGCGTTGGGTAGTGTTGTGGCCTATCTATCAGTGTAATATAAACTGATGGTGTTTATCATGTTTTCCTTGAATATACTAATGGAAAAATATAATGTCTTCAATCTCCCCCTTTGACATTAGTATCAAAAACTGATATGTGCATAATACTAAAGTGTTTAGTATGTACATCATGTATATATCCTTATCATTATATGACTCCCCCTAAATGTATACATTGGTATAATATAAGTAGATGTGCATGTATACTTGCCTTTGTACTATACATTCCCCTTTTTTCATAATCTTTCCTCTTTTTAATGACTGACTGTACATATCATTTCCCCCTTTTACTGACTAACTGACTGTACATATCATTTCCCCCTTTTACTGACTGATTTTACATATCATTTCCCCCTTTTTTGATAATCATGACAAAAATGTACAACTTATAAGCTGTCAAAACTGTGACAAAAATGTGCAACTTATAGAGTGTCAAGGATGTGGGAGTGACTATTCTTGATATCTTCCATCATTTTCTCCCATTTCTCTTTGAGTAGTTCTAGTGTCATGTGCTCTAGTTCAATCCTGGCATGCATATCATAAATGTTGTCTAGGACATACATTTATGGGGTGGCAATAAATGTTCTTTCCTGTATCATATGGTGTTGCAGTACTATGAGAGTTGGTAAGAGTTGAGCTTGAAGCTCATTCACCTCATCTCTAAACTTTATTTCTGCAATTTGAATATCTTGTCTTAGCTTCCTAGCTTGCTTGAGCTGGTCATTGTGTAATTTGATTGCATCTTTAGTGTTTGTGAGACCTTGTGCACTAGATTGAAGATCAACATCAATTTGTGCTATCTTTTCGGTATACTCCTTGGTGAGTTGATCCAACATGCACAATTTTTGAATTAAGGCTATTTCTTCTAAAATTATAGGGTCCAATGTGCTTACCAGTTCAGATAGCTTCACCTTGTGGAGTGCCACTTCTTGGCTTATTTTCTCTGCCAACTTGAATTCATATTTCTTCTCAAGTTTTTCTTCCATAGCCTTTTCAACATCTATATTCTGAGATGTGATAGCGTTGGTGAGAACCACTTATTGATCAAGTATGGGAGTTTTTTTATCAGCATCTGTATCAGGTACAATTTTCTAAAGGAATCCTTTTGCAACTTCGAGTACCTTTGATTCTTTTGTGTCCTTTCTTAGCTTATCTTGGATAGCTTTCCTTTCACAAAGTCTAGCATACTTTATCAACTTAGTAGGATCCAATGTTCTAGGATCACATACTAGAATCTCAATTATTTCATCTAGAGTGACTGGATTTTTGATCTTGCTCTTCTTCTTCCTTGAGATTTGTGTAGAAGCAGATGTATGAACTACCATTTCTAGTTCATTTGTTTTCTCTAAGGTTCTCGGTGAAGGCTTTGTAGATGAAACTTCTTGTGCCTTCTTCTTGGTGTTCACCTATCGGTTAGGTGAAGATGTCTCTTCATTAACCTTGGGTGTTTCAACAGGTTTCTCTTATGTTTTCTTTTGTTGATCATCTTTATTTTCTTCTTCACTCTTCTCCTTCTTCTTTTCCTCTTCTACTTGTTTTTCTCCTTGATTCTGATCAGTAGACTTGTCTTGCTGATCATCAGCAGCAGCTTGTTTTGCAGTTGTATCTTTTGATTAATCTGTTGTATCCTTTGTTTCTACATCACCCTTGTCTTTGGGTATGCTTGTATCTGTAGTAGATTCTTCTTGTCCTTCTAGTAGATTGATGGCCTTCATCAATACTGGCATATTGTTCTGTGTGCCCACCTATGCTGCATCTATAGTTGTGTCTTGTTCATTGGTTTGAGCTTGTTGAATAGTGACATCTTCATCCTTTTGAATTTATTCTGTAGGGTCCAGTCCTATTATGTCAATGATTTAAGTGTCTAGCCATGTTTTAGCAGCAACATCCATGTCATTATTTCCTAGTGTCTTCAATGCTTGTTACTTTTCTTGATCCTTAAGAGATATGTATATTATATCATCATCCTTCTTTGGATCCTTATCAGAATCATAGTGAGTAATATCTTGAATGTCCAGATCATCCATGACTTTATCTAAGTCAATGGGCTCAATATCTTCCATATTATCCAAGGCAATGTGCTCTGCACTTTCTTTTTCTTTTTTCTCCTCTATGTGAGGTGTCTCGGTGAGAAGTAATGGATTCTCACAGCTTGTTGATTCTATAGGTAGATCAAGAATTTCTCTCCATTTAGCATCTGTCATGTTGTCAAGATCTAAGAACTTCCCTTGTAGCACCTTGTAGGCTCTTATCTTTGCCGCAAATTTATTTGAATTCATTTTCATCATTTCTTTTATCTCTTCCATTTTGGATTTGGGAGGCATGAGTGTCACAAGTATCCTCTCCCTTGCTTCCTTTTCGAAGTTCAAAGCATAAGACCATCGTGCTAAAATTTTGTCACTTAGTGGTTTGGGTATTTTTTTAGCAAACTCAACTGGTACATATTTGAATTTAGCCATGGACTTGATTATTGCATCTTCTATTTTATTTTGGTCCTCGGACTCTAGCTTTACCCATTGTCTGATTTTCCTATCAGTCATGGTACCTATTGTAGCAATTGAATTAGTAATCTCATCAATTGTTCTAAGGGTTAAGATTTTCTTGTCTACTTCAAGATCATCCGATTTTGAATCTTCAATGTCGGCCTTGGTTCTAACCAGTCTTCTCCTCCTTTTGGTAGGTGTTTGCTTCTCAGTTTTTTGCTTCCTCTTATAGGTCCTTACTTGACCTTTCTTAAGAGGTGTAGTATCTTTCTTTGCAGATTCTCTCCTTGTCCTCTGAGCTTCTATAGTCCTTGGTTTCTTGGTTGGAGGTGGAGGCACATCAGACTCTGCGGATTCAGAATCTATTGCTTTCTTATCTTCCTCTTCACTGATGGCACCCTGTTCCTCGGTATCCTCTATTTTTTCTTTCTCCTCCTCATTAACCAACAACAAATTCTCAAGATTCTTTACCATCTTGTTTTTCTTGTTGACACTCTTCTTTATGACTAGGCCCATTTTTATTTTAGACTTGACCTCTTCATATTTTCCAAATCTTTGTTGCTTACTATCAAGTGGTTCATTCAATAGTGCATCAATTGCATTTTTTGCTTGATCTATGTTTATGTCATAGTCAAGTGGTGGCAACTAGGATGTCCTTGGTACAACTAGTTTAATATGAGTAAAGTCTAAATCCACCATAAAACATATCTCATCCCTATGATTTTCAATTAATTGTTCATGGATCCTTACTCTCTCCATCATATTTTCCTTGAAATCAAGGAAGTATTCAGTCATCACTAAATCAAAGTTGTCACCTAGTGACTTGATAAGGTCACTTATTTGTAATGTGGCTAGCTTGGTGGTGTCCCACTTGACTTTTCCAAATGAAGGAAATTATTCTTGAAAATAAAAGAATATACACATTATAAGTGAGCCAAACTTACATGTGTTTGTCTTGGCAGACCTGATTATTGTCATATTTTCATCAAGTTGCTTCAGTAGGATCTCACATAGATCCATCTATATTCCTTTTGTGACAATATTGTAAGCCATGCTTACTTCTATTGATGCTATGATGCTTACCCTACTAGCTTGAAATATTTTGTACCCTATGACACATGCACCGAACCTCAGTTCCTCGTTAGTGATGGTGTTCACCTTTAGTCCTTTGTTATCCCATATAGTGTTGGTAAGTTTCTCAACTTTTTGTCGAGAGGGACGATTGTGAGCTTTTGGTTTGTTATTTATAGGGTAACCTATTACAGCATGTAATACATCCTTTATAATCTGCTTGGGTTCATCCAACCATAACTTCTGATCGTGCATTCTTCTTAGAACTAACCGAATCCAGTCAGTTTTGAAAACCCTCAGGAAATATAGGGAATTTGTTATCCCTTTTACTTGCAAGTGCTTTTGTTCTTCCTTTAGGTTCCCTTGATCATCACATAGATTCTTATAAGCTTGATCTATCTCCAGATCACCAATCTCAATGATCTTGCAGTGAATATATGATCTAACATATTCTATCAGCAAAACCCTAGGTGGAATTTTTGAGAATGCGCCAGAATCATTGGGTTGCGATGCAATCTCTAGGCATATCTTGTATTTTGGTTCCACACAAGTGCTATTCTTGATTAGCTTAACAAAATTCTTCTTTTCATTCTTCAATTTGGTTGTTCTTGAAGTTGTTGCCATTGTGTTTTGAATTTAGGGCTTTTTCGAAACTAATAACAGAGTTCTCGGTACACTTGTTACTTACTTTGATCCATGTAACTTGTGAGTGATCTATTTGGAGTGCATTGGATCGAGTTGAGGATGCACTGCTAACGGCTCTATTTTCACTCTATTTTTACTCTGCTCTATTTTCTCAATTTGTGTGTGAAGAATTAAGTGCTTCTATCAAGTATTTAATGACTTTTTCCCTAAGTCTATCATAAATGCTAAACAACTCGTCAAGTCATGAAGACAGATTTTTTTGGGTAAACTCTCAAATAATATTCTCAGTGTTGATAGGATTCTCGTGATAGTTGTTAAGATTTTTGCTTTCACCGATGGATCTCGGTGCAGTGTCAAGACAACATTGTAACTTTTCTTCCTTACTGATGGGTGTCAGTTTACATTAGTGACTTAGCCTTTTTATATGTTGACCGACAATTCTCGATAAGTGTAGACAACTTATCTTTTTCATCTTTTAGGTGAGGGTGGTGATGTCACCAGATCCATGGGATGAGGTGTCACCGAATGCATTTCTTGTTCTAGCTTCCTCAATGGTTGAAGCTTTCCTCCACATTTTCTTTCTGATTTTATTGATGTCTTCAATGGTCTTACCATTTTTAAAAGTGGTGGTTTCTGTTATTCGTTCTTTGCTATCCTTCTTTAGATGTCCAACCTTTTGACAGTGTAAACATTCCATTCTAGGGTTGGCCCAGCCTCTAGACCTTTTGGTCCATGTTCTCATGTAGTTTGCAGCAATGTGACCATATCTACCACATGATGTGCAATTTATCCATGTATTGTAATCTCAAACATATGAATTACTGACTCTTCTCAGTTTATATGCATTTTTTTTATTTTTGGGTTTCCATGCTTCAATTTTCTTCTTCCTTCATTCAAGAGCTGTGTGCACATGCATTTTCCATGTGGGAAAATACTTGTCCATATAGGTTTCCTTATTTGGTTCTTTCACCTTTGATTTACACTTATATGCTTTATGTCCTTTCTTGCTACAATTATAACAATGTCCTATGAATGTAAATTTGGATTTAGGAATACCTTTTTATTTTCTCCTGCAAACATTTTAGGTGTGGCCTTGCTTTCCACAGTGATTTCATGTCAGCTTCCTTGGTCTAGGATTGATGTAGGCATCTTTTGGATTAGCTTCATCTGATGACTCTCCATGCTTGGTGTACCCTAGTCCAGTGTTGGTGTTGGGTCTTCTTTGTGCATTCAAGAATTCATCCATCCTTTTGTACTTTCTTCAGCTCTCTTAATCATGTCATTATGTTGTTTCTGAATTCTAACCTCATGCTTTAGTTTTTCATTCTCTTCTCTTAGTTCATATATAATATGTATTCTTTCAATGAGTTCCATATTCATCCTGTTTGCTTCTTTACTCATAAGAATAATCTAATTTGTAACCTCATGGTGATGCTCTATAAGTCTTTGTATCTCAAACTCTTTTTCTTGTAGCTTTTCTGTGATCTTTCTTCTATCATCAATAGCTAGTGTTCTTTTTTGTTCATCTTTCCTATAATTGTTCATGACATCAATCATCCTTACCATTTGTGTCTCTTAACCAATTTGCAGAGATTTGATTTGTTCAGCCATATGTAGATTGATTTCAGTTAGGCTTATGATTCTTTCTTCTGATGTATCTGATGCTTTGCTTGTATTTGATCCTGAAGACTCAAAGAAATCTGGAATCTCTTCCTCATGATAACCTATCTCATTATTGTGAGATTCCATCTCTTTCTTTCATCTAGTAACTATCTCATGTTGATTATAGCTTCTTTATGCTATTCACAGAACATATGAGTTTCAATATTTTTATTCTCAATATTTTTATTAAGTCTATACTTCTGAATTGTATGATCTTTTCGCTTAAGCCTTTAAGCTTTCCAAGAAGAGACTCAGATCTGATACCAATTGTTGGGATTAATGGGAAGTAGTACTGAGAGGGGAGGGGTGAATCAGTACCTCTAAAACTTTTAACATTTTTCACCTTTCTTCATTAGCAATCAATCTTTATTGTATTACCAACC
>JAGRRI010044110.1:0-12028 GCA_018584345.1 Thuja plicata
GTTTGTTTGTATGTCTTATTTGGGTAAGTTCCTTTTTGATGCTTATAAACTTCCTTTCGTTACCTTTCAACACCGGTAGGAGCTAATCAAAACTGTAATGGTTATTGGGAAACTAGCTGATGAGCAAGATTTCAAGGACACTGGGAAAACTCAAAACCTTTTGTGACATGTCATTCTTAAAATCCATTTTGAGCCCCCAATGCTAAAGAACAATGCAATTATACTGAGTTCTGATTCTTGTTGTCCTCTTCTTATGGCTGAATCTAAAAAACAATGTTGCATATCAATCGACAATCGTGGCAGTTGTCTTCCATCAAATAGCTGAACACTTTCAACCAGGTTGCACCTTGGTGCATGAGCAAAGTTCCTCACAATGATCAGCTAAATTAGTCCACTAGCCAAGATATTTTTGGTGTCTAATATTATTAACAGTGCATGAATACCCTGCCCTGATGTCAAGACATTTAATACGATAGCCAAATACGGATTATTAGATAATTCTAAATGAGATATGGGGACTCCTTCTAAGTTGCTTAAATATCTAAGATAAATAGGCACACAACTATCCACTCACGAGCTAAAATGGTACTATAGCTAAATTCCATAACTATGACTAAAAACACACTGCAATTTGAACAATTCACACCTGTCCAGGAAAAATAGTAATAGTAAATTTTGTTACACTGCGATATATTAGTAATTACAAAGGTTTTATCGTTGCAGTAATATTTGGACTACAAAGATTTTGTTTTTACAGTAATATTTGGATTACAAAGATTTATCACATTTAAATTTATATTTGGCATATTAGTTTCAACAGGAGAACATTTGAAAGAGATAACTCTTGTAAGAATATTTTTAAGATGCCAGGAGTTGTGTATATATTAAGGAGTGTGTTCTTTTTTCAGGGTACCCGCCAATATTCGTTGATCTCAAACAGCCGTTTTGCTGATGCCAGTGTCCCAATTTCTGATGCTAAGCGTGTGCGAACTGAACAGTGAAGTAGTAATATCTTGTGCATATTTACCATGAAAGAGATTTACCTTTTTAAATTTGGGTATAGTAAGTGATCACGTAATAGATTGTGAAGCTAATGTTTACAGTCCTTGGAAAACTCTCAGATGCAAAATGATAGCAACTGTGGAAATGTTTATGACATACTTCTTGAACTTGTATACGACCACTCAAGCAGTCGTTAGCTTTTCTTATGTCTTTATGGCTGTGGTCTCCTTGTTTTAGGAAACATTGTTGTTAGTTACAGACGGCACAAACTTCTAGAAACAAATGAACAATGTGTTATAAAATAATAGAACCAAGTTATCCATCAGACAGTTGTTTATTATGTTTAGAGAGCATCTTGTTACATCTAAATCTATTAGGAAGTCACATGTAGAAAAGTTAGAAATTCGCTGAAGTATTCTTTTATAGTTCAGTGGCACTAAAAATATTACGTTTGAATCAATTTAAATGTGTCGGAGAGATTGGTAGGCTGCAAACTAATATTTGATATATTAAATTGGAACATGTTACCTAGTCATAAGTTTTTTAGCACTTATTTATTTAGTATAGAGGAGAAGATTGACTATATAGAAGAAGAAAATATACCGCATAGGCATTGAGGTCTTTAGAGAGTGGTTCTATTTTTCCCTAGGTTTATTCTTTATATTGGAATTCATTGGCAAAGTAATTTCCAGATATCTGAAGTTGCATAATTTCCAGACTTTTAAATGTACGAGCAGAAACTTTTCTTTTTGAGGGATTTCCTTTCGAGTTTGTCCTAAACATTAAATGAGACCAATGCAAATTATTCACTTTGATAAGATTGATGATGCCACCAATATATTCTCTCATAATACATTTTTTTGTCCCTACGCCTTTTGCCTTCGTATGTGTTTCGTAATTATTGCATTTATATAATGGACGTTTATCTTGATTCCTTACAAATATTTGGGATCAAATATTATTAGAAGTGATGCACACTATTCTATATTTGTAGAAACATTGAAAATTAGTATTTGTATCGGCTTATAAAGTCAGCAGCATTCATCCTTTAAATCAATTACCAAATTCATAATGGACTGTTCATGTCACTTCAAAATAGTAATGTCTCTCTGACACATCGACTCCCTGCCAATGACGTGGTACTTCAATTACATGAGACTCAAAGTTGCTAAGGCGCCATTTGAGAGTTATTCGAAAGTGAAACATCTTAAATACTTCAAATGGCCGAAGGATAATCAATGAGTTTAGAGTGGTCCTCTGGAAGGGGGTGCCCCAACTCCTTTTGTCTGGATGCTTCCCAATAATTTTTTAGCTGCTCTTAACTAGAATTGACTAATGGCAACTAAAGTACTTTGGTACCATTGCTATTTATTTAGGGTAATTTATTTTATAAAAGTAAAACTTAGTTAATAGGTGCTATTTTACCAATAAAGGCTTGCCCAGGTCCTCAAATAGTTCTATAGATATGGTAAACCTGCACCTGCCCCATACCCAAGAAAATAAACTGGAAAAATACTTGCTCTCAATTTTGGGAGAGATTTTGAATTTCGTAGTTTAGACGATTTGAACCATTCCCATATCAATTGTCATAAAAATAGAATTGTCTAAAAGGGCTCAAGTAACTGATAAACATGGTCCATATATATCCAAAATTCTGTGAAATGAATCTACACTTCGCATTTTTAGTTTATTTGAAATTCTTATAAACGGCCTAGGAAAGTAGGAGCTATTGTTTACATCGTGTTAGTTCACATTTTTGCCTTTCTAAATTAGTTTAAAATATGATTCACAATGCCCAAAATTGAGAGACAAAATTGAACCAACTGTTGGAGGGATTTACACTAAGTGTATAATCCTCCTCTGAATTTTGGAGGTGCACCTCCCTCTTATGATATAATTTTGGATTTTTAGGTATGCTTTTAACCAGAAAGCATTAAAGACAAACTGACATTTGCACATAGCTATGCCACAAATGGAAACAACATAAATTGAAGTAAAGTAAAAAAGATGACTTGACACAAAGTCCAATTCATCCATAATATAACTACAAAGAATAGGGGAGGAGTTTCTTGCTAAACGGAAAGACAATTTTCTCATATAAGCGTATATTGACCATTTTTTATAGGCAATTATCACAGAATACTATTTTAACACAGTTTAATCTATATCCAAGGAAGAACATAGAAAATACACAACCTTGCATACAAACATTCCCATTTAGTGACAATTGTAGAGAAAATTCATGATGCAAAGTATTATTCATTTCTACCAAAAATAGCTACAATAAAAGAGTCATATTTCCCTTCCTTTCTGTCCCTTTTTGGGCCTTCAGGCTCGTGTGTGTGTGTGTGTATATATATATATATATATATATATATATATATAAAGGGCATAAATCATTTGAAAATATGGGGTAACGGTCTTGAAAACAACTGGTATCAAGAAAGTCTAAAAACGGTAAGGCTTACATCAACCCAAAAATTACTAATTGTCGAGAATATGCACACACTAAAATAGTAACAACTATTACTTAGAGTGCAGGGTCCCATAAAGCTTCCAGTTGAATTTCCATGAAGAGCTAGTGAAGCTGGACATTTGTCTCTTTCTCTTCTGGGACAAAGATGTCACTATGATATTCTGCATAACTGGTCATCTTTCTCCATGCCAAGTGACGCAAGTCGGATATGATGTCAAGCTGATCTGACTCTAGCCACATTAAATTTGGTTGAATTACAGGTATAGGTTCCTCGTTCCATTCTTCTGCAACTATTGGAAGCACCATCTTGAAGGCTTGGTTGGTTATTTTCTTCTAAGAAGAATTAGCTTGGAAATATCACCACCTTGATTTATGATCGAGTTTTAATTTCATTTAATGCTAACGACGGATGATAATAATTTTCCATTTGGAAAAATGTGTTGCCAACTCAATGAGTGTTCCGTTACACTTCAACGTTTAATGATCTGTACGTTGTCAGATTCTGACATATTTGCATGGGGAACTAAACCTCGCATGTTGGTCGGCAGTTGGTAGATTTACCACCTTTAGATGTATCAAATGATGGGATGACCACAAAATTTGGGCACTAATACACTTGCTACTATCGGGGTGAAAATCACGATCTCCCGATAGACCATTCTCTTGTCAGGGGATCATGGGAAACAAGAAGCTTGGAACTTGATTAAAAACTGCTTGAGCCCAATAGTATGTGGGATCGGAGGATTGGGCGATTCTCGAACTTAGGAACAGGGTCGACGGTAGACTTGTTCCTGATCTACCCTAGGGATGCGATAACCCAACATAACATAAGAACCTTTGCTAAGACCATCTTTGATAGAACAAACTTCAAAAATTTCAAATATGGGTAGGTCTCCTATTAGGGGTCACACATCGTAAACATCAAGATCCAACATATTTTCCTATATCTACTATCAAAATAGAATTGTCTAATTCGACATAGATAACTACTATTATATGTGATAGGTACATGTACTTAAGGATTTGTGTATTGAATCTACACTTCATATTGTTAGGTTATTTAAGCTGCTTACATGAATGCCCATGAAAAGTAGGATCTATTGCTTACATTGGAAACATTAAAATATGGCATCAAGATGTATTATATTATTGCAAGGTTCTATGGCGGGGACGGGGATACAAGACAACAAATGTTGAGTTTTTGTGCATGTGTGTGTGTGCTTGTGTGCGTGTGCATGCATGTGATTATAGATAGAGGGAAAGGGAGAGATATGGCGTGTCTGTATGTGTGTTATATTATATATAGAGGGTAAGAGAGAGACATGTCAATAACTGATAACAACAAGACAATATGTAAATAAATCATGAGCAGTAGTGTAACATTATAAATTTCAATAAAGCATTATAATAACAGTCTCAAACATTATAACCATGGTCTTTCAACATATAAATGTCTCAAACATGCATTCGAAAGTCTCAGTCAATATATATCAGAATATAACAACCTATGCAACTAAGCCTCATTCAAGCTATTAATATCCAAAGAATCATAATCATTTGAGTCACTATCTTCGTCTGGCAAAAGTGGATCATCCAATGGTAGCTTGACTAGTCCTGGTTGCACCTCCTCATCAATCTATCTAACATCTTTAGGATCAACATCCCATCACACTATTGGAGTTTGTTCATACTCAGTAGTTAATCCGTCTTGAAGTCCCGAGGCACTATGAATTGCAACATGTCTTTTAGCTCATTTTGAAGTAAGCTTGTTTCTCTTAACGAAGTGGATGAAGTCATAGGTGGACCAATTCCTCTCTGCAGTGGATGAACTAGCAATATGTGGGAGCAATCGAATGGTAAGTTATCGCAAACCCCGTATGTTGCTCCCATGAAATTTCCACCATCCAATGGGGTTTTTTTGTGCAATGGTGGCCTTATCTGAGCTAGCCTCTTGTTTGCTAAGTGTAGGTCCCTAAAGATTAGTAAACTCAAGTCATTGTTGTCGAAGAAGGGTTTCGTTTTCCTTGCCATACGCTTAACCAATGGTTGTTGTAAGCCCCTCTATTACCTTTTGATCCTCAGAAGGAAGCACTCGACTAGGTCTAGGCTCATACCACTTTCGATTACGAGCATAGGTAAGCATATGAAGAGAGGTGTTCATTGTGTTCCACCTCTTTGTGACAATAGGCCTCATGTGCTCCTCGTACAATTGTAATTCAAGACCCTTTTGATTAATTGCTTGCTTCATTTGATTAATATGCTACCAAAAGTCTAATATCTCTCTCTTAAGCTAGGAGAGTTTGTATCTGCATACCTGATTACCGCCACAATTGGTGCTATGATTGAGAAAAATGCTTGCAAACAACATTTACAAAATTAAAACTTTTAAAATACAAAGCAAAACAACGAACAAATTGAAATTGAAAAAAAAATGAATTTTTTAGGTTTCTTACTTGATATAGGTCCACCAACTGTCATTAAGTACTCTTTCTCCCACTACCTTCCCTTCATCTATCTTTGATTGAGGCCACTTTTTTTTATTTGCACAAAAAACAATGGATTGTAGAGCATCTTGCACGTCCAACATCCTCTCCATTAAAATATAATAGCTACCATATCTTGTCTCAACTTGTTTGAGGAATTCTTTCTTTGAAAAAGACCGAAATAGTGCAAGTGAAGTGTGATGATTACATACAAACATTTGTATGTCTCTAGCCTCTGCCACTGCTACCTTGAATCGATTTATTTTGCCAATGTCCATCAAAGTATTATTCGAAGTATGCACAGAACATGGAGCCCAAAAGATATGTTTGTAGGCACTCTCAATCATCAAACTAGCGAACTTACAAACAAGAACTAAATCTGTCACAACCTAGACAACATTAGAAGCCCCAACCTCATCGATGGCCTCCTTCAAATTTGCAAACTGAAAATCAAGATCCTTAACATTCCAAGAACAATCAATAGCTCTAAGAAAGTATGAACTAAAAGAGCATGTAATAATAACATTAGTGAGTGTCCTATGTCAAATATCAATCCACCCATCCATGGTAATGGAACAACTGGTCGTATTCCATATTTGCTCCATTTGAATATTATTTATCAGGGAGGGAAGTACACAATCTATGTTCTCTAGCGGGTTCATAAGATGGTCCAACTGTTAATATATTTATCACCATAGTTTAGAAATAAGGTGACTTGGGCAAATGAAAGGGAAGAGCATGTGCATAAAAGAGTTTGTTCACTGCACTATTGGCTTGGCTCATATTTTTGCATATTCATTAACCCCATCAATGAAGTTTTCTCACAAGCTTTCTTCTTCTCTCTGTCACGACACTCCAATTGATACATTAGAAGAGGCATGCATATCAATGCATGGTCGTTTAAAATTCTAATTGTAACATGTAATGTGTTTGTCCACACTTACTCTAGACAACTTTGCAAATTCAATTTGTTGTTCCAATGTTATTACCTCACAAAATCTAATACCATGTGGATCCACTCTCACCCACCTGATGGCTTGTAACCCTAGTATAGCTCTCATGGTAATGAGTGTTGCACACATGAAAAAGTCACTTCTTTTTGCCCCATGTAGGTTTTACCTTGTTGGGGTTACATTTGTGGCAAATAGAAGCAAAGGTTTCTTGGGATTAAAATGACCTCTTGCAAATATTTTGAAGGGAGGGTGTAGGGCATGCAAACCAATCTTGTATATTATAAGCTTAGGTTGAATTTTGAGAAGTTGAAGAAGGGTTTATTGACATTATGTTTTGGGATAGGGGATGTACTTGTGTAAGCTTGTATTATTGTGATGTATGAGAGAATCTTATTTTAAAATAGACTAGTACAAAAATGTTGGTAGGTTGAAAATAGACATTTAGCAATCAACTCATTTATAGAACTAAAGTAAATGTGTCTGGTGTAAGTATCTTTGTGGCCATCAAAATTGAAGTGTTAATTATAGTGCTAAGTAAATTAAGAGTGAGTGGTTTGATGCCCATTAAGTGGAAGAAAGCTTTAACACATTCAATAAAAATCTTATATCCATGCGACTTCATCTATGAATTTGTTAAAAAATTTAAATGATGCACATTTGATAGTATATTAGTGCTAATCACATATATTTTTTATTGATATTTGAAAATAATGCTCAAATTTGTAGTTTCTAAGCAATAATATCAATACATTTAAAATAAACATATTTCACACATATTCTTTGAAAGGTTTTTATTGCATACACTTTATAATTTGTGAACTATTAATCTCATATATACAATACTAAGTATTCAAAATGAGATTGGACTATTGAAATATCTCACGCGAGTATTGATTGGAAAATTTAAATTGCACATGCATTATATTTCTTACAGATCTTAAGCAGCAATACTTCTGTAATTAATAAATATTTATTTCAATAGTAAATTACAATGCATATGCATATTAATTAGAAGAGATATCTTATATGTATATTTATCAAAAAATTGAAAAAAACAAGTTTAGAGCTATATTATTTAGTTTAGAATGACTTTCTTTACATTGCTAACAAATGTTTGATATTAAAAGCAACCAAAATACATTATTTTAATAAATATGGAAGAAATATTTTATTTATTTAAGATTTTTTTTTATATTTAATACTATTAAGTAAATTTATAGTTCAAGACAACTCCTTGTGCCTAATGAATAATAATTAGTATTAGAATTGTTAAGGTGGGAGATAAAAATATTGACATTTAGGGTTCTATGTAGTCATAACTTGTATATAAATTCTAAAATATGTCATGCAAAGATAAATGCAAGATTTAAGTAGTTATACATTAAGTGTCGGTTAACTTTGAAATCGTAATGATTTTCATTTTAGTACAATTAAAGAAAATGAGCTTCAATATATTAACAATTGTTTAAAGTTCATTGAGGTGGTTGTTGCTTTATTTATGCTCAAAGTAGTAACATGATGTAAGAAATGTTGACTACATATACAAAAGGGCTAACTAGAATTAGATTGTACGAGTTGTTAAATGAGTTTATAAGCTCTACATATCTTTCAATCTCTATAAGATTTCCTTAGCTTTTATTTGAGAGAAGTAGGTCCCATATAATGATTTAGATTTATACAATTTATAAAAATAAGTACAATGAGCTCTATATAAGTTTCAATTTGAAGATAATTTCCGAAACAAACCCTTGAGGCATTTCTTTAATGGTACTTGAAATTGTTATTTAGAGGTTTTTGGTGTGAAAATTGTGGAAATTCTTAGAAAAAGATGAAAGTGAAGTTTCTTACTGATTGAGCCTCTTGAATAAGTAAAACTTAAGGACATTAGAATTTGTAGCAAACAACCATTGCATTATAATCACAACCCTTCCTTAAGCCTCAATAGACTGCAATAAAAAAGTCCCAACTTGAAAGTAAATGGAAAGGGATATGTGGTCCACAAGTGAGACACACCTATATGAGAGGTAGGATTTTCATTTACAGTGCAACTACCACAAATTTGACAATTATGACCTTTGATAATTTGTGAACAAAATATTTGTGAAACTTAAAGTTTTCATGTGAAGAACAATCACTATTTTAAATGTTCCAAGTTTGATTATCAATGTTGAAGCAACACTAATCAAAGTTACATGAGAAATTGCTCTATCATGGTTTCAAAAGATATTGTGAGATATCAAGGCACCGCAACAAAACCACACAAGTGCAAAATCAAGAGGCTATTTACATAGCTAAACCATATTATTGATTTGTTAAGGTTAAAAATTATTTCAAACTCAAACTCAAAACCCCTTCAAATGACCAAGGTCGAATGCGTACTTGCTATTAATGAAGCAATAAACATAACTCATCTCTTATACATGTAAAAATTTATTTAATGTTGGTTGCATAAATTTAATGCAAAATATTATAGTTAAAAATATTGCTCAACTTTGGTATATGTTTTTTATTATAAAAGTAGCAAAGCAAGGGTGTTGTCGTATATAACTTAATGATCTAGACCTAAACTCAAATGAGTTTGTCTTAAAAATCTATAGAGATGAAGTTTCCTTGAGGGGGCATGGGAATGTTCCCAATTGATTGTCATGACAAGTACTAGGGCTTCTAGGTGCGCTTAAGTCTTCTACAACTTGAGGGTAAAATCACAATAATCTGTCACCTTTTAGGCTAACTTATCAACACAGCTGAATTTTAGTATTTCTAACTAAAAATTAATTTTGGTCAAACATATAGTCTAGCTATATTCATTCTAGCTAAGTTAGATAAGTTATTTAACTTTTTCAATTGGAAATATCTATTAACTGTATGTTTTATACCACTTTGAGTCCAATTACCATAGAAATAAAATTATTTCAGAAAAAGCGACGTTTCAATAACTCCTAGTCTTTTTAATGATATTTAAAAAAAAAAAAAATACACTTTTTTAAAGATTAGAGTCAAGAATATCCTCATATAGATTTTATAGTATTTTAATTAGACAGTCTATTTTAATTAAAAAATATTGAAAGTAGGTATTTTAACAGTCAAGCAGTCGTTGATTCGGAAAATATAAAAAAAAGATAAATCAATTCAATTTTTTTTAAAATCATAGAAAAGACAAGACAAAAGATTCATCTTCAATATTATGTAATTTATTTGGTTTTTGGTATAGTTTTGATAGGGGAAAAGTGGCGGGAGACAAAAACTGTTGATTTCAAGTAAGTTCAACTTGGAAAACTTATGACAGGAAAGCTAGATCGAAAACACCTCTTTCTTTTTTTTCTGCACTAGCTATACATGTCATCTAAAACATACTCTGAAATTGGAGGAAAAAACAATGTTTTATTTATAATGATTTGGTGGGAAGTAAACTCCTTGATTTACAGTATTTTTCAGCAAATGAAAAATAGACCTAAAATATTCAAAAAATATATTAATTTTGGTTCAATTTTTTTAAAAACAATTATAGGCATACAATTCATCCTATTTCGCACATTTCTTCAGTTTACATCATCTTCAAATTCTCAATATAAATGTGACTTTTATGCCCTTGAAGTTTTATAGTTTTGGTGTTATTAACCTTTTCCTTTGTAAAAGGGTGACAAATTATTGTGCTTTTACCCTTGACAATGAAAAGAAAAATGTTTGTACACCAAAGAGTGATGTAACTGTCTTTAAGGAGTATAAAGGTACACAAACAAAATTTGTTAACTAGTAAAGTGTTTTCATTTTAGGATCACTACTTTAAACAATGCTCATTTCAAATCAATTTGGAATAAAGATGAAATTTGCATTCAAATTATAATTTTATTTATTGGGAAGATATGATCAAATACTTGTACCTTTGATAGGATAACCAGAATCACATGAAAGAAGGATAATGTGTGGTCTCTTTGCATGGATTATCGGGTGCTCAATAAGATCATCTTGAAAAACAAACATGTTCTATGTTATATCAAGAATCGTTTGGAGATCTTTAAGGTGTACAATTCTCTAGAGAGAATTATGTTGAGTCCAGTTACCACCAAATTTTAACTTGGAAGATATCTAAAGCATTATATTTTTTAAAAGTAAGGCTTCCACAAGTTTGTAATACCTTTTTTTTTTTTTTTCTAAAAATGTACTTGTGACCTTCATCTAAGTAAAAAATGATATCTTGTAGCCTTTCACCAAAACTTTAGTTATTGTTTACTTCTCTCACATCCTCATCTACTAAAATACTTATGAAGGGCGTGTTGCACAATTTGAAAAGGTTATTGACATATTGTACACCCACAATTTATTGATGCATCTTTGATGTTATTTACATATTATGTCTTAGCCAAAACTTTACTTGTGATCTAGTTCATGTGTACTTGATAAAGATAATAATCCAACATTAAAAATATCATCAACTATGTGTAGACCAATTTTTTTTGAGATAGTTTTATATTAATTCGTATTTGGTACTGTTGTCAATTAGGATTGCACCATTAGCTTGATATGGTATCTAGCTATCCTGTTGGAACATGGAAACGTTCCCGTTGATGGGGTTGAGAACGAATCTCCGGATTCTAGGCCGGTTCCTCTTAGGTTTGGAATATCACTTGCCAAAAATGTTGTATATATGGAAAAGGGGAAGGAAATAACCTAATAGATCCTAGAACTATGAAGGTGATACACCAAATCTGATTTGTAACTTGAATCAATTCAGCACAGATTTCAAGAAATAACTATGGTTCTCAATACCCAGACAATCACCTAACCACAAAAGTGTTTCTATGTAAGGATCTGAAATATTTCTGCAGAGGTAAGGAAACAATACTTCACCAAATCAATGCAAAAATTAGAACACAAACAATAGACCTGCAGTTATGTGTATCAAGATTCTGAAATGTATTAAGGAATGCAGCTTAAAATGAAGGCTAACACAACATTCAAGCAATAAAATTCACAATATTACCCTTCAAAAACCAATGGGAAGGAACATGTATCTCTATATATCAATGCTGGAACAAATCTCTGCTACAATGCCTTACAATTCTCTCTCAAGTTTGCAACATGCAAAACAAGTGAGCCAAAAAGAAGGTCCTGAA
>JAGRRI010044142.1:0-10980 GCA_018584345.1 Thuja plicata
TGTTTAGAGTGTACCCTTGGTCGCCGAAAGACAATTTTTAGAAGGTTGTAGCCAATTCCTCGCCCAATTGGGTGGAAATAAAAAACTTGAATGTTGAATTCTGGCCCTTCATAGCCCATATATTGAAACTGATTGGCTCGGTCCTACAGGTCGAAAAAGCCTGTGTCACCCTCCCGCATCTTAATGCTAGAGTTCTGGTTGCATTAGCACTAGAGGTTGACTTCCCAGAGTGTATTTCTCTCGATTTGGAGGATGAGAATTTTTGTTGGGAAATTTTGTTATTAGGAAACATCAGTACATGCTTCCACTACAAATGCAATGGTCACTCCAAAAGAGATTGTCCAGCCCTAAAATTTGTACAGAGAGATAAAGCCGCTAGTGATAATAACACGGGAAGTAATAAAAATGACCATGTCAATAACAAAGCAGTCAGGGGAAGTTATGTAGGGAGAGTTGAACAGGAGATACCGAACAAATAGGGTTCTAATTAATTCAAAGCCATAACCAAAACAAGAAATAAAAGCTTGGTGGATAGTAATCATGACCCTAAAGGAACTCTGGATAATAATAAATTTGTCACCCTAGCAAACCCTCTTTTGATGAAGAATTTTTTGTGGTGCATGCCCAAGATATTTTAGTGGATAAGAACCCAGATACCCTAGTTTCCCACCCACCAATTGATTATGTTACCAGTAACCTCAACTGTGATACATCCCTCACCAAGTTGAATGCCCAACAACTAGCTATTGCATCAATTAATGAAAAGACTAAGAAGATTAAGAAAGATTATAAGGATAAGCAACCCCCCTCTGTGGAAGTCATTGGCTCCCCTGAGTCTAGGCAGATTTTAATTTTTAACAAAGATGATCAATTCACAGAGGTGATTAGAAAGAAGAGGAAAACAGGAGAAAGGAATGCTCTGGCTACCAATAGCAGAGGCAAGAAACTCTCCCAAAATGCTTCAATAGAATGTGCAAAAGCACAAACCCCCCCCTAATTAGTTTTCCATGATATACATCCATAGTTGGAATGTTAGGGGATTGGAGATTCCAGAGAGGAAGTATTTGTGAGGAGGTGGTGTAGCAAGCTGGCTCAGAAAGATTTCATTTGTTTGCAAGAAATCAAGATTGTGGGTTTCAAGCCCACACTATTCTCAATTTTTTGTGGGATAAAGAAATCAGATTCCATTCTAACCATGAGAGAGGGAAGGGGGGAGTGTCAATTCTTATTAACCCTAAATGGGAAGATCAGATAGAAAGTCATGGATGCTCTCCCTGCCAAAGAGTTATTTGGGTAAACTTAAAATTCAAAATAGAAGTGTTTGGAATATGTAATATTATGTTGCCAACTATTACAGAGAGAGGGCTAATTTGTGGGAATGGTGCTACATGAACTTGCCTAAACAACCTTGGGTCTTTATAGGGGATTTCAACATGGTAGAGCACAAGGCAGACAAGATGGGAGGTATGTCTCAAGGGTGGAAAGGGAATGAAATGTTCTTCTGGAATAATTTTAAAAGGAAGTTCAATCTTGTCGACCCCATGCAGCAAATGCATGGCCAATTCAAGGATATTTGGTTCACATGGTGTAATAACCAAAAGGGAAAACAAAGAGTGTACTGCAGATTGGACAGGTGTTATGGGGATGCAACTGAATTCACATTTAGAGAGGAGGGTAGACATGCCCTGATGGTGGTATGCCCAGCCTTGATATATGATCATTCACCCATCCAAATATGTATCAGGTTTGAGATAAGTAGTAGTGATGGTGAGGTTTTCAAAAACAAGGAAGCCTTTTAAACTCAATATTTCACTATTAGATGATGAAGATAATTGAAATTCCATTGAGATGGTCACCTATTTAACCAAGATTTGTAACCCACTTGATGACCCAATAACACTCTGGGAAAAGCTGGTAAGTCCCTGGAAGAACATTTTTCAAATCATTGGTAAGAAACTTGCCATAGATAGGAATAGAGAAGAGTACCATTGGTAGAGTAGACTGAATGAGATTGAGAAAGATCTGTAGGACAAAGGAAATGATACCTTATCGGAAACTCATCTAACCAACACAAAACACAAGTTGAGACTCATTCAGAGATACAAAACTCAGGGTTAGAAGATTAGGGCCAGAATGAACTGGATGGAAGAAGGTGACAAAGGTTCAAGGTATTTTTTCAATATTATTAGAGCTAAGAAAAAAAGAGAGATGATCAAAGAGATTCAAATGGGGGATGCACTCATTGAAGACCCTGAGGAAATAAGGAACACTTTCTTTTAGTTTTACAAAGGATTGTTCACTTCAGAGGTCACCCATGATAGCCAAAGTGCTCTGGAAAAATGTTTAGATATTATACCTA
Source organism: Thuja plicata (assembly GCA_018584345.1). NCBI lineage: Eukaryota > Viridiplantae > Streptophyta > Pinopsida > Cupressales > Cupressaceae > Thuja > Thuja plicata. Next base: position 2,360 of record JAGRRI010044142.1, read on the forward strand.
AGAAGCTCTCTCTAGAGGATGGTGTTATTCTTGGTAAACCTCTGTCCCTTGAGGAGATCTCTACAACTATTGGCTCCTTATCCAATGGAAAGTCTCCAGGACTTGATGGGCTCCTGACATAGTTCTACAAGGAAAATAGAGATTGGGTGGGATCAGAACTTCTGGGGGTCTACGAGGAAGCTTTTACGAGAGGTTCCCTAGGTCTGAGCATTAATAAAGATATGGTTAAGCTCCTCCCTAAGATAGGTGAAAAGAATCTAGTGAATAATTTGAGGTCCATCACTCTATTAAATCTCTCCTATAAGATTCTTTCTAAAACCCTAGCCAGGAGAGTTGCCCCTCTATTGAACAAGTTTATTTCTTCCACACAGACTGGATTAATTCAGAGTAGATACATTTTGGAGAATCTTGTTACTAGCTGGGAGGAAATGCATTGGGTTAAAATAGAAGGAAAAGAGGTAGCTATGGTGTTACTTGATTTTAAGAAAGCATATGATAGGATAGAGTGGTATTTTGTTCTTGGTATGCTAAGAGCTTTTGGATTCCCTGAATTATATCAGAAATGGATTAAAATATTATTCAAGGATGCCTCCACTGTCATTGATGTGAATGGGGAGTTGTCTGAACCAATAGACCTGCAGAGATCCATCAGACAAGGATGCCCAATATCCCCCTCTTTATTTGTTATTTTTTCTAATGCCATGTACTACATCCTAAGAGCACAAAACATGGGACCTCTAATTAAGGGCATCTCTCTCCCAAACTGTGAGGAACTTATCAATATTCAATTTGCAGATGATACAGCTATTTTCCTAGGGTTGACAGAATGTAATTTTGATAGGGTAGTGGACAGAATTAACTTCTTTTGCAAAGCCTCAGGGTCCATAATTTCTCCACATAAATCCACAATACTTGGATGGGCTAATGACCCTCCTGTCTGGCTAGAGGGTAAAGGATGGCATTGGGCTGGTCCAAACAAGATTGTGAGGTACTTAGGGTTACCCTTCTCAGTGGAACCAAACTTTGGGAACATGTGGGACTAGATATATGATAAGATCAATAGGAAACACATCAAATGGTAGATCCAGACACTTTCCCTGGCTGGGAGATTGCAAGTAGTCCAGAAAGTACTTTCTGCCCACCATATATACTATGCATCTACATGGCTTTTTCCAAATTCACAAACCAATATGCTAGAAAATATTATGAGGGATTTCCTATGGTCTGATGGGAGGGGAAATAGAAAGAGGCACTAAGTGAGATGGGATTTGTGTTGCCAAGAGAGGAAACATGGGGGACTGGGACTGAAAGACATCAAAGTACATGGGGCTGCCCTAGCAGCCAAGTGGATTATTAAAGCATTGTGGGGTGATGAGCCATGGAAAATACTTATTAGAAACAACATAGAGAGATCCAGCATCAGGAAAGGGAAACAATGGAAAGACATCCCAATGTGTGATAAAATGGTGGGGGAGTACAAGATGAAACTCTTTGGCTTAAAATTTTTCTAGTCTTTCTGGAAAGCTTGGACTCAGGTGAGAAAAGGTCTTGCAGAGAGGGGGGCTGTAGGGGGTCTCCCATACTTTGCTGTGTTAGACAGATTAATTTGGTGGGGGCTATGTTACAAGGGGAAACCACTGGCCTTCACTCAAAGTTTCTCTGCCAAAAGTTGGAATCTGAAAGGTATATCAAGGTTGCAGGATTTATTGGTGGATGGGCAATTAGGGACCTGGGATTGCATTAGTTCCAAGTTCATTCTATTGATTTCCCAGAAGAAAATGTAAACCCTTATAAAAAAGTAGTTAATGGTGAGATTAAAGGGATCTTAATTGATTCAACAACATATCTCAAGGAATGTAAATGGAGTGATGGTACCCTGCTCTCTGACTCTTCCTCTAAACAATTATATCATAGTCTAAAGGAGGAACCCTCTATCATCACACGAGTGACTCAGTGTTGGGGCAAGTGAACCCCTTTTCCAGTTGGCATTTTTTCTTTGACTATTTTTGGAAAAGCAAGGTGGAACCCAAAAAGCTTTGTTTTAGATGGTTGGTCTTGATCAAAAAACTTGATGTAGGTCCATTTTTATCATCTATTGGTCTATCCCCTGTCATGTACAACTTGTGTAATTCTATTGAGACCTTTGAACACTTGTTTTTTGAATGTTTTTATGCTCGGAAAGTCTGGTCTATTTTTCTTGGCTCACCTTGTTTATGGAATTGTAGATCTGGTATTACATGGTGTGAAATTCTGGCAGGTTATGTTGAAATGTTTGATTCCAAACTTAATTGTTTTTGGTCCACTCTGACATTTGAGATTTTGTGGTTGCTTTGGAAGGACCGGAATAGAGATATTTTCCAGATGGAAAGGAGGATCCCTACTGAGTTTAATTTTAAACTCACACACTTTTATATTATGACACAGATATCCATGGTGTTGAACATTCCCAAAAGCAAGTTTAAGATGCTGATGAGAGAAGGCAGCCTAATTATCCACAAGGATGAGGTTCAAGCTGCAAAGTACATTGCAGACCACCAAAGCTTTTTGGCACCTTCAGAAGTTGAGGACCTAAATAACCTTCTGGTGATAGAGTAGAATGAGCTGAGAGTGCAGATGGACAATGAGGGTATCCATCATGAACAGGAAGAGGGCTGAGTGACATAATCAACAGTAGGCCAAGAACAGGGAACCACTCTGTTTGAAAGTCAGGGTGAAAGTTCATGGGTCCCAATGGACAATAGCATTCAGAATGAAGGATGGGAATAAAGAACAGATGGTGGATGAGGATGGAAGTGTACTTCCCAGTTTTTTGTAAACTTGTGGATAATTATAGTATAGATATATCATGCAGGTCCATTTATACTGTAAATTAACTAAAAGGAAAACAATCAGTGAACTCTAGCTTACTCCCCCAATTTTGTAACTGTATATGTTATGGGTGCTGTGAGTGAATATTATAGTCTGTGATAACTCAAGTTTATTATATATATTTTGAACTATCTTAATAGAAAAAAATACTTCACAATCAAACAGTAACTAAGAAATATACCTGGAAAAAATCAAAATCTATATAAATCTCCAAAAACTTGCTACAAACTACTCTAATACAATAATACTTACTTTTTTCAATATGCAAAAGTGAGGCAAAAAGAAAGGAGTCCTCTCAAAAGAGGTGAAAAAATAAGATATAGGCCATAGAACTGACATGGGTCAAATGCATGAGAAAACCCCATAAAATGAGGAACCTAACTGTCAGAAACTCAAGTCCCACTGATCCACAAACTCCACCAAGCCATGTACAACTGAAGTACCACCCAAAACTGCCCCAAAATTGCTCAAGATCATCTAAAATCATGCAAAAACTAAGGGGGGTCAGATATGAGAAGAAATCCCATTAAAATAGGGATAGAAATGAAGGAAACTGTGACCAAATTGTTAAAAAAAGGCTTCAAACTGATGAAAAATGATAAGTAACTCCAAAACAACTCCATCTAGGCTCCAAAGTGCTGTAAACAAGACTTAATTGCCTCATAACTTATCATGATATGAAAAATCCTCCTTGGACAAGCATGAGTTTAACTCCTAGAAAAAGACCTCGTAATTGCACCTAGGATAATTAATAATTTTTGTCTTATAACAACGACAATAATTATTATTATAATAATAAAGATGTGCAACAATCAAATTCCTTCTAAGATAATCTATTTATTTATTATCAATTGATAATATTTAAATATATTTAATTTTAAAATGAATAGAATAACTATCTCTTTTAAAATTAGATATGTTTAGAAATAATTGATTAATAATGAATAGAAACTCCCAATTCATTTATTTATTAATTATTAATCGTATCTTAATATACTTAATTTTTTAATGTAAATAGATTACACTTATTTAATTAAAATTAAATATATTAAGATATTATTATTAATTAATAAATAAATAAATCAAAAAGATAAAACCTATAAAAAGAACTCAAGTCATATTTTATTTTAAAAATAATATAAATTAAAATAACAAAGTATGTAACTTAATGAGTATCTTGAAAACAACATCCATTAAATTGCATATTTTGATATCTTAGTTAATATTATTTTTAAATGAAATACAAATTTAAAATTTTTAAAATAAAACAAAAAATAATATTTTCATTAAATTCAAGTTTATAAATTAATGAATATCATTAATAAATGATATTCATTAATCCACAAACTTGGATTTAATGAAATATTATTTATCTTTATGTAAGCCGAAGCTTACTTCCCCAAGGTATGAATTTGATACCTAACTCAAAGGATACTAAACCATGACCTCAAACTAAGGCAAGAAAAACTACTCAAAAACCAATCTCAACCATGAGTTACATGAGGAAAAGGACACCAAAGATATTTATATTGGTCATTTTGCTTTGGGCTCACTTTCTGTCAGCGGCTGAGGAGAAGAAAAAGGGCTTGTAGCTGAAAGCCATGATGAAATTTATTTGTCTGGGTGTCACTATGAGGATTTTTGGGGTAGATTTGTGTGCATTTTGTGGAGAATTCTTCAATTCCTTCTTTCATTTGCTTCTACCTTAATTCCACTGCTATTACCTGGAGGCCACAACTAGGGTTTTACAGTGAGCTTCTATGAAGAAATTTTGAAGACTTTCCTTACACAAACTATGATTATGTTTTTCTGGTAAGTCTACTTGTTGTGCTCCCCTCTATGCATTTGTTTTCCAAGGTTTGGCTCTTTCAGCTATATTCCATCATTGATTCAAGATGTAAAAACATTTTTTTCACAAGCCGTGACTGTTTTTCTTGTAAATCTATAACCTCTGTCTCTTTTGGTGCCCATGAGAAAGCAGCTTGATGCTGGCTCTTTTGTCATCAAAATTTGAGGGTTGCATTGATATTTTTGCGTGTTCTTCTCATGTAGCTTACAACATTAAATATCAGTGTTATGATTTGATCACAATACAATTTTATATAACAACATGTATTACTTTGAAATCTTCTTGTAATCTTTGCTCCTTTTATATCATTGAAAATGCATTGCTGTCCAATGGTCTATTCATGATGCCTAATGGATACCATATAATATGACACTACTTTTTACTATCTTTTTATTGTTCTTGATCTCTTCTATTGAATGACATACTGCTCCATCTTTGAATGTTCCACTTTTCAAGAATATTCTTTCAATACTTTAGGCATGCTAGAAACCTCAATGTTAATACTGTGACTGATATATTAAGAGTTAAATGTTGAATGCTTAAACATTACTGGATATCCCATCCCTGAGATCATTTTTTTTGTTCCCGATATCAATCTTACTACTTAATGAAGAATGTCCTTGCCTTTCTGATTCATTGTAGTGCTACTTCCCCTTGCACCTTGCTTGATGGTCTCTATGATATCATATGCTTTGATGATATGTTGTTGTATCTATCTCTCTGACAGTGACACTCTGGTGCAGGGAAGCAAAGCTATGTCCTTCCCTAGGGTAGAGTAGGATCTTTTGGGAACAGTTGGTAGATGGGAATAATGTAATAAACCCAAGTGTAAGACCTTTTGGATCCTAGGTGCAAGTATAAACCAGGATGCCAAAATGATCAAATGGGAATAAACTTGTGACTTCTAGGTTTCTCACTAGGTCTAGGTCATTAGGACATGTTTTTGAATCATTAGGACATGTTTTTGAAGCCATTTGTGGCATTACATAATCCTAGTATGTAAAAAGTTACAAATTGGAAAAATTGTCAAAAATGTTGTTTGACAACAGTGACAACTTTTCAAAAAGTTGCTCGGTATAGTTGAAAAGTTGCAAATTTGGTCCATAATGATTTGAATTGTATTTATGACCATTGCAACTAGTATTTAAACATGTATGAAGCCCATTCATGGGTTGGCAATGTTGATATGGACTTTTGGAAGGGTGAACAATAAAGAATTCTGTTATTTTGTGTACAGTTACTGTGTTTTTTGAATTTGCAGGTACTGTATAGATTGGTACAGATGAAAATCCAATTGATTTTGTTTGCTTAGTTATCTATCTGATCTGTGCTCTTGGTTTGGGGTGATTTTGTTTGGTTTGGTGAGAGAACAGTACAATGCAAGGTCATTGGTTCTGTAAACCCCAGAAACTGAGGTTACATTGTTCATGGAGCCCTAACTTTCTTTCCCACCATGGAAAAAACATGGCCCTTTGGGAAATGAAAGTTAGGGGAGTCATCTTGGAAATTCTTGAAGCACAAAAATAGAGGATTCTATTGGAGGGGTTTGCCACCCAGCCCTAGGTCAAATATCTCTATAGAAATGGTTAAAAATCTTGGTTTGAAGAAGTTACCTCACCCTAACCCCTATAAGTTCTCATGGTTAAACAAAGAGCAACAAGCTCTTTTCAATCAACAAGTTTATGTGGAGTTTCAGGTAGGGGACTACAAAGAAAAGATTTTGTGTGCTGTTGCACAGATGGATGCCTGCCACCTATTACTAGGAATGCCTTGGCAATATGATGTGAACTCAAGACATGATGGTAGAAGCAATGTTTATGTGCTTACTAAGGATGGAAGGCAGTATACAATGAGTCCCTTACCAGATGATGGGAAAGAAACACACCAAGTGACTAGTGTCTTAGTTGTAGAAGAAAAGGACTTTTTGAAGACCCTTAAGGGAAAGGACACCCCTTGTTTTTTCACTGTGGTAAAATCAAGAAGAGAAGAAAAGAAAGTAGTAAGAGAAAAGGAACAAGAGAGGACAATAGGACCCAAGGAAGTACAAAGTTTGCTAAGTATGTACAAGGAGATTATTGCAGATAGTACCACATATACACTTCCACTAGTCAGAGATGTAAGCCACTATATTGATCTTATACTAGGATCCACATTGCCTAATAAGGCTACATATAAATTGACACCAGATCAAAATGAGGATTTAGCTAGATAGGTTAAATAATTTCTCAAGAAAGGGTTCATTAGAAGGAGCATCAGTCCTTGTGCAGTCCTTGCACTATTAGCTCCAAAGAAAGAGGGATTAATGGATTTCCTAGGAGGGGCTAGATATTACTCCAAGTTGGATTTGAAAAGTGGGTACCATCAGATCCAGATTAGACAGGGGATGAATGGAAGACTACACTCAAGACCAGTGAAGGGATCTATTAATGGTTGGTGATGCCCTTTGGACTCTCAAACGCTCCAAGAAAATTCATGAGGCTCATGAATGAATTATTAAAAACTTTTATTAATAATTTTGTGGTTGTATATCTAGATGACATATTGATTTTTAGTAAGAACAGAGAAGAAAATCTAACCCACTTGGAGTTGGTTTTGGAAAGGCTCAAACAAGAAAAGTTAAAGGTCAATTTGGATAAATTTGTCTTCTTGCAGGAAGAGTTTGTGTTCCTTGGATTTGTCATCTCAAAATGGATCCAAAAAAGGTGGAAGCCATCCTCAATTGGCCCACACCAAGGACTACTAGTTAGGTAAAAATTTTTCATGGACTAGTGAGTTTTTATAGAAAATTTATTACAGGTTTTAGCAATGTTTGTGCCCCTATGATTAATATAATCAAGGGTGGAAGAAAATGTCATTTTGTATGGACAAGTGAAGCAGCTAGATCTTTTGAGTACTTGAAAAGGAGGGTAGCAGAAGAACCCATATTAGTTTTGCCTAATTTCAAGAAAATGTTCACAATAGAATTTGATGCTAGCAATAGGGTCATAGGGGGGTCCTAAGTCAAGAAGGAAAACCAATAGCCTTCTTTAGTGAGAAGTTGAATGAGGAAAAACAAAGGTATTCAACCTATGATTTGGAAATGTATGCAATGGTCTAGTCTTTAAGGAAATGGAGGCATTATTTATTGCCTAAGGAGTTCATAGTTTATACTGATAATCATGCTTTGATATTTTTGAATAGAAAAGACACGTTAAACCAAAGACACATCAAGTAGATGGAATACATACAAGCATACAATTTCACAATTAAACACAAGAAGGGTGTAAAGAATAAAATATGGATAGGATTTAGAACAATGTTGGTTTTCTCATAAAAGTGACCCTATGCATATATTATCCACTTACATTTAATTTTTATGATGAGGGGTGTAAATCTGGAAATGTTTGTAAAGGAAAATGGAATAAAATACATACCTCCAAAAAAGAACCTGCTGAAAACCCTGTCAGACGGTCTCATAAACAATTGATTTTCGCACTCTTAAACCAAAAATGTGAGATCTACAAAACTCATAAATCTTTTTCTTTTCTGAGAAAGGTTGATTTCGACCCTCAAGTCAATGTTGACCTTGACCCAAAATTTCCAATTTTGACCTAGGTCATGGTTGAGGTCATCCTTGACCTAGGTCAGGGTCAACCTTGACCCCAAAATGTCAGCCTTGAACCCACAATGTCGACCTTGACCTACACAGCTCTAACAGAAAATATATTTCTGGATCCTGGAAGTTTGCCAAAAAGGGTATCCGGATCTGCACTTAAATTCATTGTTCTAAAGCTGTACCTACAAGAAAAATAGTATGTTTGTATGGGGAGGGGGGGAGGGGTTTGCCTTGGCCGAACCCCGATTTTGGAATTAACCTCAAAATTCAATTGAAATTGCATAAGTAAACAAAGTAAATAAACAAATT
>JAGRRI010044191.1:0-13226 GCA_018584345.1 Thuja plicata
AAGTGAATTTAAATGTCCATTGGATAGAGCATTTACTTCTTTTGGACAATCTTATGAATCAAATTTGGAAGATCTTGAAAAAAATCTCATCACGTTTCCTCAAATCACTTCATGTGGATTTGTATTTTTGAGCAACTATTGTGCATATCATAGACTTAATGAACATATTGCATGAAATTGAAGCATAAAATCCAAGATCTCATAGATGCTGATATAATTAAAATTAAAAATTCTAATGAATCATCTAATGAAGAGCAAGATACTACTCTCAAGCAAGATCTAGCTCATGAACTTGTGTCTAGTAATGGTTCTCTTATAGCCTCTACTTCTTCCACCATTCATTGAATTGTTAAAGAAACAAATCTATCCAAAGCACCTCCAACAAAAAAAGAACCTAATTATTTTCATGTCGACTATGTCTATCATCAAGAGCTACCTGTAAAACAAATCCAAGCTAAATTACATCTTCTGCAAATCTCTTCCATGCCCCAAAGGTCACAGACCCTAAACCTTCACGTGCTTCAACCCCTATCATAGCTACTCCAACTGGATCCTTCATTAGCCCTTCAAGAATACCCCATGCATATCCAAACTTTTACCCCATCCTTAGAAATGACTCCATGTCAAGAGAATAATTCTAAGTGTGAAGAAACAAGTACTAGTAAGGATCAAGATCAAGATACTATCCATTTCTATCCAAACTTTGACGAAGATCCCATATCACTAGAATCCCATGATAATCCCCTCACACCCTTTCACCTCTTCCAATATAATACCCCTCCATGTCAAGCACAAAGTATCCCTCCAAACTTCATGTCTTATCCACTTTGTAAGCAAGATCAAGATATTCCCTTCACCATTTATAAAGAGCGTATTAAAAACCAAGAGCAAAGTACCCTCTCTACCTCCATATCTATATCTCCTTTTACCAACTTTATCTCCATTCCCACCCCATCCAATAATACTCTTCTATGTCAAGATCAAAGTATCCAATTACCTCCTTATCATGATCCCCCATGTTTACCTCAAGAACCTATGATTCCTTCCAATCCATTTCATAATAATAAATCCCCTCAAGCTTCATTTGATCCTATGAAAGTTTCTCCTAGGAAAGCAACTCATGAGCCTATTTCTATGAAGATAAATCTTGAAGATGAGAGCCTCGAAAATGAAGCTCACTCCAAAGATGTTGATATCCGTTACACACCTTATATCCCTACATTTAAACATAATAACCTACCTTCACCATCCTCCAAATCTATTCTTGGTCCCTACATCCAAAAGCTAAAGCCTTCATACATGTCATCCCTATTGGGTCTATATGTCCCTCCATCAACCATTTTTACCATTTCTATCTCACCATCCATTTACCCTATCACATAGCAAGATCAACAAAGGCATGCATACTTGAGGAATTTCCAAGAACCTATCCACATGAACTCTCCATATCATTCATATTCATCCCCAATTACTAAAACCTTTGGAAGAAACTTGGATGTAAAACATGAAAATAAAAAATCCAAGAATCCACATGTCAAATCTAATCAAAATGTCAATACAAAGAAAAAGGAAATATCAAAGAGACCACAAAGGTGCATCAAGCTAAAGGAAAAGTCAAAGAAAATGTGGGTTCAAAAATCCCTCATTGAAGAAATGCATCCAAAAGAATCACAAAAGATAGAAAAATCAACAGTTATGTGGATTCCCAAGTCACTTTTGAAAGACTTGCACACAAAAGATAAAAAAATTTGACATTCAAGCTTCCAAAGGCTTTAACTCCATCTCCTTCCAAAAAATTTCCACTTTCCAAGTCTATTTTGGGTTCCTATATCCCAAAATCCACTACCTTAGATACATCTTCACCTTCTTCTTCTATTGTTCCTTCATCATTCCATCACCCTTCTAGGTGTGTACCAAAGTTGATCTTTCCACCATTTCCATCTACCCCTACAAAAACCTTCCAATATCCCATCTAGTACCCAACACCTACTTTCCATCCTTTCATCCCCCTTATCCAATCACATTAATCCCTCCCCACCAGCTGCCTTACCATCCATATGATTCTCCTTGCTATCACCCTATCAGCATCTTCGGGCATAATTCAAATAGTCATGTGCTACTATAGTATATCTTTCAAAAGAGAATTATCCATAGATCAAGAAGCTTGATAAATATTGAAAAAAATAAAAAAGAGATAAAAAAATCAAAGAGAAATAAATTCATCCTATGGTGAAAACCACTTCTTGTGGCGCCTTTTTCAAGTACCATGATGAAAACCTGGCAAACAGGCATCATGCATAGTCCACTTTCTTGTACTCTACACTTGGGGGAAATTTCCATCCATGATATATTATCCATGTTATCCATCATATCCTCCATCTTCCATACCCTACCATTTATCCTATTTGCATTTGTATTCCCTCTTTCACCTTTGATCTTGACAAGGTTTAACATATCCATGATCATCATGTATCTTGAAATTTGATATCCTTTCCATCAACCTATTCACTTGTTGCATCCATGCTACCATATCATGATCTTTATTATCCCAAATCAACCCTTATTATCCCTAAGCATCCTAACAATAATCCCAAACCATCCAATGGTGGCTTCCATCGACCCTTATCCTAATCATGCTATCCTAGCCACATCTTATCCAAAATGACCATTTTGTCTTGATAAAAAATGAAAGACGTAAAATACAAAAATATGATCTCAAAATCCTCTTGACATATGCACTTGACATATGTACTCTTTTGGATGATATATGTTACCCTACATGATATCTTAACTCACCGCATTAGCCTACATTTCCATATTCCTTTTTCCTTAGTTTGGGTAATCTTAAACGAGGCCATCCTTGAGGGTCAAACTACAATACATTCTTCATCCATCATGGCCTATCCATTTCTAATCCATCAACTTTCTCATCCATCCACCACGCCCTACACCTTGCTAGAAATTGGGGAAAAAAATGTAATCTTGCTTGAGAATTAGTGATCAATCTTCAAAAATCTTTTAAAAAAATAATAATCACAAAATCCAAACAAATCAAAAAATCTTTAAAAAATACAATAAATTTCCTTGCAGCATGACACTTAACACAATCAGAATAAAATGGAACTTCTATCCAATTATCTTGCAGTTGTGTGATCATTAGTCTTTATCAATCTACCTTGTGCCTTCATCAGACAATATCATGATCTATCAGTTGTCTTATAGAGGATGCATCCTTCCTAAAACTAGACATCTCAATCAACCTATTAGACCAATTAATTGTGACAATAATTACTTTTGCATGAATTCCTAACAACTGTCTATTTGATATCTTTGATTTATTTTGATCCATTTCCTCCATCCTTTTATATATCCCACTTCATTCCATCATTTTTATATAGCCATAATAAATTCTTAGAGATGCATTTGTACATAATGATTTCGTCACAGTTTTGAAATTTTCTTTGGTCCATTATCATCGTTAAAACTAATTGGGGGGCACAAATCAAATTCAAGGAGCTCATCAGAGAAACAAACACAAGTAAAATTCCAACACACTTCATAAAAAATCAAGAATAAAAACATGGAACACTTTTTCGATTGATCCAAACATCAAATTTTAAACATTTAAACATTGGACCCATATCAAATTCACACAAAAAGCTACAACATGAAGATGAAACAATGTGAACAAGGATCAAAATGGATGAAACTTTTCTAAGAAATTGGATCAGCAAACAAAATAAGCAAAGATAGTTCAATAATGTTTCTTGATTTTTGTATCATGTCTTTTTAGAAAATCAATGATGTATTTTGACTAGATAAGCAATGTTGGAGGCATGATATTTTATTGATTTTTTCTTGTGAGGTTGATTCCTATAAGTATGCAGGTTAGTCTAATGACATGATTATAAAATAATCATCAAGGACATTTGTATATCAACATGGATCAAATATTTATTTGTTTATGCAAATGGATACCTTGGACATTTAGATTTATCATATCTTAATGCCAAAATCCACTTGCAACATTGAATCTAACAAAAGTGGTATTCATACTCCCATGGTTTGCAAATCTAATGAGTGAGGGTTGTCCGAATTTCATTATTGAAATCTGAAGAAAGAGGTATTCAGACCATCATGGTTTGAAAATATAACCAGTGAGGGTTGTACCAATTTCATGATCTACCAAAAATCTCAATGATGAAAATTGAAAAATAAATGCATCCAGTGATAAGTGACAATATTAATTGCATTTGCATTCATTTTAGCTTAATCTTGCATTATAATTGTTATGCGATTTCTCAAAGGGGGTGAAAAGTTAATCATGGTTATATCATCAAAGTCCATAACCAAAGTACATCATAAAATGTTTGATCCATCAAATTATCAATGCTACATCAAGGATATCATCAATATACATTTGATCAACTAGGGGAAACCCAACTTTGTCCATCACCTGTAACTATATCTGCATCTGCACCAGCAGATGACCCTACTCTTCTAACGGTCCCTAATTTTGCATCATGAGAATATCTAATTAACTTTGTATCATCAAAACATTTAATTGAGCCTATCAAACCAAATATCAATCAATCAATTCATCATTTAACATCAATCATTTATCCTATCATCTATTTTCTCATCTCGAGCGCATCAAATTTCCTAACTCTACATGTCGAGGAAGGAAAATTAATCCATCAACCTACCTATCCTATCAGATTGACATCAATATAACATAAACCAAGTGATTTTGACTAACATCAAGCAATATTAAAACATCATCAACCTACCTAGAGAAACATCAAGACATCAAAGTAAGCCTATCAAACCAAACATTAATCAGTCAATCATTTATCGACCATCTTAATCAATCAAGCATCAAGCATCAGCCATCCTATCCACTCAATTGAGGTTTTTATCAATCTTGACAAGCACATATTTTTTTTGATCCTCTAGATTGTGAGGTCGAAGCATCATATCCTATCACCTGACACCGAAATAAACATAAAAAAAAGTTGAATTATTCATCAAAAGGGCATGTAATCTAATCTTCGAGACACATCAATGATCTAATTAAACTAGGGCATATTCCAAATTGATTTTTATTAGGAAATAAATTAAAATCGTAATCTAATTCAAAATTCCAAAAATTATCCAAATTGCTCAATACCATTTCGATTCATTTTATGAGGGGGCATCATATCAACATCACATATTCAAATCAAGGATTCATATCAGAGTTTTTTTCATCATCAGGGGAAGCATCCTATCATTCAATCAAATTGATTAAATCATCAGTGGGGCATCAAAACCAGTTTAAATTTTTCATTAGGGATTCATATCAAGGTTGCATCATCATTAGAGCAATATGTCATCATTATATATATCAATCATATCAATATCAGACAAATTAAATGATCATCAAATATCAAATCTGTATCATTATTAACATCAAGTATTCAAATTATATAGGCATCATTTTCTAAATCAAGCGTTAGATAGAACATCAGGACATCAAACATCAAGTATTATTTGAAGCAACGTGCTTCAAACATTGCTTCAAAGAGGGGCATTTATAGACAACCTAAATTGGTCAACCAAATTCAAAGTGGTCAAATCATGTAAACATCATGGATTAATTAACAAAACCATTAATTAATTAAATTCAAGCCAAGAGAGATTAATTAAACTATATAATTGATTAAATCAATTAGTTATATAGTTCATTAAATAAATCAAATCCAACCCATTTAATTCCCCTACATGGCTAATTTAATTAATTCCTAAATTCTTTCAACAACCACTAAGGGACAAAAATCAATTAGCTAATGAGAAGAGAGAATTGAAAGCACACGAATCATTCCAAGCTTTACTATCTTAGCCACTCATTTAGCATTTTCTATCCTCACCACCCATTTTCTCATCTCGTCCCTCTATTTGAAACACAATTCAACCTTTCTCATCTAATCATGGTTAATTCACTCTACCCCTACCCTTGGGGAAATCCTATAAATAGAATGCATTTCTCAATGCAAATCACCACTTTACATCCACTATCATTTGCATCATCATTATGGTCAAATATGCATCCATTGTTTAGAGTAATTTAAATTCAATAGCATAATTAGATTCATTTAACATCATAATTAATCATGATTTAGGCATGATTTGCATCATATAGCTCATTTAGCACTCTCATTTTAGAGGTTGTCACTTTAGGAATGCTTTTCAAATATGAGAGCATTCATATTGTCCTTATAATTAGAGAACCATAGGATGTTTATCAATTTCTTCAATTCAAAGTTCTAATTAGCTTACATATTTCATGTTTTTGAGTTGAATTTATTGAACTAATCCTATGAAGGTATTTCTAGATACACAATTATGTTTCTAGTTCTTGTCTTGAGTAAATAGTATTTATTTCGAATGAGGACATATTCCATATATCTCTTTTGGGATGTTGATTTTCCTCGTTAGCATATTGTGGGAAAAATAAGGGGATGTGAGGATGAGGGAATAAAAAATATGATGGAGATATCTCTTCTAGGAATCCATTGTTTTGATTATGTCACGTCTGATGCATTTACATGACTTTCCTTGTAAAATATAATATATGATTTTATTTTATCATTATTTCATCGATTCAATTTTGATACATGTCAACTTGCTTTGCCTTGCAACATGATGATACAAAAGGAAGTCCTGGGGGGGAAACTCGCACATGTGAAAAACTTAATGGGGAGGGTCTTTCCTTGGATGAGGTTAAAAATATTGAGAAAGGCTATAATGAATCATAACGTTGGGAGAATAAAGTATGGAAGTCCTCTTTTCATGTTGTCTTGTGAGGTATACGTGACTTTTCATTTGTCTATTTCAATTCCCATTTTAACATTATGAGCCTATGGGTTTACACGTGCCCACACCTTTAGCGTTGCAGTCAACTATCCCTCATGAGGGTTGCATAGATGGGGATCCCTGTGCTTTTATGGTTGGAGATAACGTGGACCTACTAGTGGATGGAAAGGTGGAAGGTAGAGGTGTTGTGGATGGGTTTGGAAGGGGTGTTATGTGCCACAACCACCAAATCCCACTGAGATGTGCAAAAGTTCATGTTGATGAGGTATTTGATCCAGATGATTCTCTTCCCTTTGCTCATTTCTTTTTAGAGTATTTTTTTACTCCCTAAATTAATACGAGGTCTAGCACATGGACGACTTGGTGAAATTAAATATATTTTCAATTCAAATTATTTGTATGTTGAAATTATGGACACTGTGGATAAAGGGGTTTGTTTTCATGTGTCACAAAATATTGAATTTCTTAAGCATCGAATGTTGATTCTTATTGTTGGCCATGCGTTCCTTAGATGATGTATTGGATGATGCTTAATGTTTCCAATGTTTCTCAATGGTTTCATTTTGTATGTATTGTTGACTAATGGACCCAACACTGGTGATTTCTTTTATGTTTTATTATAACTCTCACTGATGGTTTTATATTCTGAATAAAATTTAAGTTTAGTTTTCTTACGATTCCATGAATAACTTTATTACTATGCTGGTTTGTGATAACGGTTATCTGTAATGGGATAATGGTGGAAAAAATGAATACAATCATCACTACTATAGAATAGAAGTTCACATCTTTTCAAAGCACGTTTGTAATACATGCAAGAAAATAGATTCAACTGTGTTTAATTAGAGATGACTTAACTATGAAAGATATTTGGATATACAAATATTTTTATTTTGAAAGGATGACCAATGTATATTGAGGGCCATTGTTTGATGTCCTTGTACAATTATTTGTGTTTTCAATAATATAGTTTTATGGCTAGTTTATGTGGCAGAAAATATTGTATTACACACATATCCGATGTTGTTTCTTATTGTTGATTATGTATTCATTACAAGTACTCTATAACCAATTTTTCTTTGTTGTATTCAATCCTATGTGAAGTTCCAACATCACATTTTCCATTATAATTGTTTGGAAATATGTTTAGTTAGGAAATTGGGCTAACATTTTATTGTGAACATTCATAATGCATGCTTGTAGAAACATCTGTTATTTTTGATGCAACATCAGTTGAGTTAAGTTTCTTCATATCCCTTATATAGTGATGGTTGTGTACATGTGTCATTTGTTTGCATTTCTACATTCTTATACTACATTTGTGTTCCCTTTATATAATGTTTATGTTCTTACTGTGGTTTTGGATTGCACCTCTGGATACAATGTTTTCACATTTATATTATGGGTGGGTTTTCGATTCTCTTGCATTTTTAATTTTCACTATCATAAGTTATAGACAAAGTTTCTCACTTTCAATGTGGACTAATGTATGCCTATTTACAATGTTCACAGACATGGCAAGGGGAAAATCTGGACCAACTGGGATGGGGAAGAGAAAGGATGGTGAAGAAGAAATCACCGACTACAACATGGAAACCTCTCATAGTTCAAGCCTTGAGAGAAATTCTTCTATGGAAACACCACGAGGTGGCTTGGACTCCAGCTTCCAATGCTCAAGGAAATTCCCCAATGAAAGCACTGTTGATAGTTGGCAAGTCCCTAATGAAAGCACCATCGACAAGGGGAAAATCCCCAATGAAAAAACCATTGGAAAGGGAATTTATGAAAGTTCCCAAGATAATGGATCCACTTGAACCATGGTGAAGTTCTCTAAGAATGGATGGTGTGCACATTGAAGTGCCCATGGAGAAGTTGTGATCTTGTGAGGTAGAGATTACAAGGTTGAAGTTGATTTTGAGTGAGATTCAGACAAGATATGCTGAATTGAATGCGAGATACACTGAATTGAATACAAATTTCTTAAATATTTCTAATAAGAATGTGAAGCTATAGGTGGAATCACATCGGAAGGAAATGGTTTTTAAGAAGCTTGAGGCAGGACTTGAGGCAAAGGTGAAGATAAACAATGTTGGAGTGGAACCATATTATTCCACGCTCGAAGTGATGGAAAGTAGCACCGAGTCATGGAAATACATGCACTTAAAGCTCGCATGCATGCCTTTACTTGATATTGATTCAATACGTGTCCCACCTGCCACCACCTGAGTTGAACGGGGAAAAATGTTGAAGAGTTGCAGTATTTATTTTCTTTTATCTAAACTGTTAGTGGCAGTATTCTTATTCCATGAGGAAAATCATTTAGTTATGAAAACTATTGAATATAAGATTGATTATATTGGATGCATGTTTGTAATACATGTAACAAAAAATAGTTTGAAATGCGTTCAATTATACTTCAGTTAACTATGACCAATATTTTGCAAGGAAACATAAATGTATGGTGAAATGGTAAAAATGTGTATGTTGCATTTGTTGTTACTGTATATTGAACTATTTTTTGAGTACAACTATTTGTCACGAATTTATATATCATAAACTTAATCATTTATTACTCATCGAATCTTGATTTTTAATGTCCATCATGCTTTTCACAAAAATAGTAATTTACAGTAGTTAATGTTTTGAAAGGTGATGAATGAATTACTTATGTGTCCAATGTTCTTTTCTACACCCAAGAGATGTTATTTTCCATTTATGTTCCCACAACCATCAGACGGGGCTTATTTCTTTCAATGTAAGCACAATTTTGTTAAGACTTATTTTGGATAGAGGTTCAATTATCGTTCAATTATGTGATACATGCAAAAAAACATATCCAATTGTGTTCATTGATAGTTCAAGTGACTATGAGCGATATTTGAAATTATAAATATTTCTATGTTTTGATGATGAACACTTTCTGGCCTGACATGGGGATTGTCTGTTATCCCTCTACACTCAATTGTTTTCTCAACATAACAATTTTGCTGGAGTTTATTTAATGCAACAGTTTGCATTTTTTATGCATCCAATCTAGATTCTTCATATTCATTATGCATTCCTTACAAGTTAAATGTGAAGTTATTGTGTCCTTCTAATACACATTGATGGATTCAAAATGTATCCAATGTTGATTAAGACGGTCACTTGTGTGTGTAATAACCTAAAATTGGTCTAGTAAACCCATAGCCCCTAATTTGATTAATTGGCCTTAAAATCCTAAATTAAAGGCATTTATTGCTAGACCTTAATTATGTAAGTATTTAATCAAACTTTCTTGCATAATTAAATCATACTTGTTGAAGAAAATTCTCAATCAAAGCGTAAATCATTTAATTTCTTGAGCCATAGGGTTTAATAAAAGTCCCAACACTTTTAATTAAAAGAACCCCTCCACACATGTTTGAGCACATAAAATCCAAATAAAAGCAATTAAAAGGGGATAATTACCAAATTTCTCTCATTCTCCCCCAAATAAACACAAAGTTGACCAATCAACAATCTTCCACCTAGATCAATTGCACTTTGATTGAAGGAGAGTGCATCTCAACCTCCCTTCATGACTAAATCTCGGCCATCTATTTCGAGGAAATTCTTATAAAAGGGATAGTTATCCTTGCTCAAAGGGAGGCAAATTTTAGAAGTAATATCATATTGTTATTTTGATTCTAGGTTTTTTATCATGTTTTAGAAATGCATTTTCATGGTAGCTTAGTGTTGTGCATTTTTCTCTTAAATGGAATCTTAATTTCAAAATTTTAGTATGTTGCTGCATATTTCTTAGATTAACTCATGTTTTAGAATGAGTTTAGCTTAGTTGAATTCATGCATTTCATTTTCATGAGCTTGAGGGAAAAGTATGTAAGTTCATGCATCATGCCCATCTTTTGAATCTTACATTTTAGAGTTGTCTAGTCACTGATTCTAAATGCCAATCTGATGAGCATCTATTGAGAATCAAACTCACTTCATCTAGGAAGCAATAATCCAATTTTGAGGGTAGTTGAATAATGTTAGAATTTGATTTGATGATCACTAACCCTTGAGATAATGGTTTATTGAGTGTTTGGTTGTTTTCAAGTTGAAGAACACATTTACCACACACACATCTAACATCCACCATGGGGCTCAAACTGGTTTTTGGCCCCAATTCTCAATATTTTTGTTATTTTTCCAAAACTGTGCTCATTGGTGTATGGCCTGTCATGCCTACTCATATACAAATTAGTAGTCTTTAGTTTTTCATTTCAAGATATATGTATTTTCGTACGAATCTTCATTTGATTTATATTGTCATACTAACCAGCTTTAATTTTCGTACAAGGGATCATCTTTCCTTGTTTTGTCATATGGTTAGTCATGTATTGTCATTTGATTTTTGTTGTCAGTATTTCCTATGTATTATGTCATTTCAAAAATAGAGAGAACTTTTAGGGGTTCATTTGAATCAATTTTTGACTTCTAACCTCTAATCTAGTTGTGTTGGTCTTCTGGCTCTCTGATTTGGTAGCTTAACATATTTTTGCAAGACATCTAATAGAAGTTTTGCTTGCCAAAGTAACATTAAAAAACATTCATTATTGCAAACTAATAATCCCCTTTGTGATTGATGGATGTTTTGAAGAAGACATAAATCTTTCTAATACTACTAAGCTTGTGGTGTTTGCAGGTTGCCTAAGTCTTCATCAACCAAACGATCATTCTTTTTAAATGGTTATCTAGGCACATAGTATAATTAGGGTATTTATTCTATGAGCCAAGCTAAACATTAGGGAATTATTCTCTCTTTCCTTTTAGGGAAGATTAGAAACCTAGACATGTTTGACTTGTCTTAGGCAAGCAATCTTTGGGAAAAATTTGGAGTGTTTGATGTGATTAGAAAAAAAAAGAGAAATAAGAGATTATGCTCTTCTCCTCTTTGAAAAAGAATCAGAAATCCAAACCTTCTCTTTTCTATCCATTTTATTTCATGCATACCTTTTATATGGGCCTGCGAGTTGAGGTAAAAATCTCCTGAGAATGACCCACGTGAGAACAAGGTGTAAGCCACACCACTTTAACTCATGTTAATAAAATTAACTTGTTGGGGTTAAAGCCTTCGAAGTCAGGTACCATTTGAGCTTATACTCGACTCCCACCTAACACATAGTAGGGCCCTTGGGTCTAAATCATGTTTACATGACTACTCATGCTAAGGTTCTTTGTGGTGCTATATGCTTGAATTGTGCTTACGTGGACACAAAGGATGTACTTGAATGGAGACCCTTACTAAATTCCATAGAATAGTAGCCACCTGGTTCACCTCTGAAAGTGGATAATCCAAGTGCAAGGGAGATAGTAACTACCCCAAGACACTTGTCATATCGTGCCCCCATTAGCATTTGGAGTCGACTAATACAACATCACTATACTTGTTGTGTGGATGGTGGTGGTTGTATTTTGATTAGATATTGGGTGTGTACCTAAGTTAATGAGCAATGATTTTCCCACTAATACAATTGACTCTAGAGATAGAAAGTGTGTTTTTTTTTCACTCCTTTGTGTTTAATGTTCTTGAATCACCTGAAACTAATGCAAAAACAATATAAGACACTTTTAGACATTGACATTATCACCTCAAAATTGCGCAAATTAGTCCAAAAATTTATCCAAGTCAAGTGGCAAATTTTCCCTGCATTACACTATCATTTCGACCCATTATAATTGTCGTACGATAAAATACTTTGACAACAACAACTCGTATGGGAACTTAGGAATTATTGTATGGTAACCTCGGAATTGTCGTATGAGCTTACATTGGAATCCAACAGTTACTTTGATACTTGATGTCCTTATTTTCATCTTATTGCTTATCTATGTGGCCTGATTCAGTCATTATAGTGAATCATAGCAATTGCATGTTCTTGACAAAGTGGCTTGACTTATCTTCATCTCTTGTTCTAGATTATCAAATGGGCTTACTTTCCATGCACTATCTCATCCAAAGTCAACCTCAATCAGATAAGTCACAAGTGTCACCGAGCAGACATTCAGGTCTCAAATCATGATACCTTGTACTAGGCTTATGTTAATATAAGTCTGATTATTGAGAGGGGAGGGGTGAATCATTAATCAACAAATTCACCTAATTCAACTTCTTTAAACTCTATGCACCAAAACATTTAATATCAACTAACATAATAAGTTTTTTTAATGCATACATCCATAAGTAATCAAACACACAATGTAAACACCATATTTATCTAATGGAAACCTAAATGGGAAAAAACCATGGTGTGAGATGATACCCACAAAATCTGTACTCTTTTGGAATACACCCTGTTAGGAGCTTACCCTGTTAAAGGTTTACAAAACATTGTTAGGTATTACCC
>JAGRRI010044204.1:0-10108 GCA_018584345.1 Thuja plicata
ACAAGGGTTGAACCCCTAGTCTTTGTCTCAGATACTCAAAAGTATCCTTCGGTAATGGCTTGGTCAATATGTCAGCTAACTGTTCCTTTGATTGAACATATTCTAGTGTCACTTCTTATGCTTGAACTTGTTCTCTTAGATAGTGATACTTGATTGCAATATGCTTAGTCTTAGCATGCATGAATGGATTCTTAGAAATGTTTATTGCACTGGTATTATCACAATAGATAATTACTAGTTCAAGGATCTTCATATGCATACCTTCTAGTAATTGTTTGATCCCTACAATATTTGAGCAATTTGCAGCAATAGCCACATACTCAACTTCTATAGTAGACTGAGAGATGCATCCTTGCTTCTTTCTTATCCATGTGACAAGTCTATCACCCATGAAGAATGATCCTCCAGTTGTGCTCTTTTGGTCATCAATGTTTCCAGCCCAATATACATCTATATAGACTTGTAGCTCAAATTTTCCTTCTCTCTTGTACCATAAGCCATAGTCCTCAATGTTCTTCAGATACCTCAGAATTCTTTTGACAACAGTCATATGTGATTCTTTGGGATTAGCAGATAATCTTGAAACTATCCTCATTACATGTGCTATATCTGGTCTGGTGTGAACAACATACATTAGTTTTCCAATCATTTATCTATATAAGATCTTATTTACCTCATTTTTCTTATATTCTTTTGTCACCTTGCATCCGGTAGCCATAGGTGTTCCACCTAGTTTGGAATCTTCCATCTTAAATATCTTCAGCACTTCCCTGACGTATTTGGACAGAGTGGTGTAAATGCCTGCATCTTGTTGAAGAATCTGTAGACCAAGAAATAATTTGATCTCTCCAAACATAGACATTTCAAATTCCTTGCACATTTCATTAGCAAAGGATTTGCATAACAATTCATTCCCTCCAAAAATGATATCATCAACTAAAATTTCAGCAATCAGAATATTACCATCGGTATCTTCTTTTAAGTACAAATTGCTATTTTCACTTGTTCTAACAAATTTTATGCTAATGAGATATGAGTGAAGTTTTTCATACTAGGCTCACGGTGCTTGTTTCAATCCATACAAGGCTTTGTGTAGTCTACATACCATGTTTCTCTTGTCTGGATTAATAAACCCTTCTGTCTATTCGATGTATACCTCTTCTTCAAGTATTCCATTTAGGAATGCAGATTTGACATCCATTTGGTATATCTTGAATCCTTTAAATGCAGCATAAGAAAGTAATATTCTACCTCCTTCTAGTCTAGCAACGGGTGCAAAGGTTTCACCATAATCAGTACCTTCTTCTTGTGCATATCCCTTGTATACTAATCTTGCTTTGTTTCTAGTGACTTCTCCATTCTCATTTAGCTTGTTTCTAAATATCCATTTGGTACCGATGACATTCTTGTCATCTAGTCTCGGTACTAGTGTCCATGTATTGTTCTTCTCAATCTGTTCTATTTCCTCATTCATAGCACTAACCCATTCTTCATTCTCAAGTGCATTGTAAACAGATTTAGGCTCAAAATCACAAAGTAAACATCTAGTGTTAAGTGACTTACTTCTTTTTCTTGTTCCAGCCTTCTTGTCTCCTATGATTTGATCATGTGGATGATGTATTCTGACATACTTGGCATGAAGTTTGGGTTCAGCTTTGTGTTCATCATTCTGATTATCTTCTTCACCTTTATTTTCATCTCCATTGTTTGGAACATCATCTTGAGTATTATCCTGATTTTCAGTAATTGCAGCCTGATGCTCGGGTGAAATGTTCTGATGCTCGGGAGTGACACACTGTTGCTCGGGTAGAGTGTTATTTTTTGTATAAACAAACCTTTTGTAGTCCTCTGGTTCCTTTTTTGCCTTATCATTCTTTTCTGCAAATTCGTCAATTTTCACATTTGCACTTTCAATAATTTTGTTAGATGACTTGTTAAGACATTTATAAGCCTTGCTTTTGGTTGAGTACCCTAGAAAGATACCTTCTTCAATTTTTCATTCAAGTTTTCCATTTCTATCATCCTTCAATATATAACATTGACTACCAAAGATTCTGAAGTAACTTATATTGGGTGTATGACCATACCACAGCTCATATGGTGTCTTCTTTGTGTCCTTTAATTGTACTCTATTTAGTGTATAGACAACAATACTGACAACTTCCCTCCAAAATGTTTGAGTGATGCTTTTCTCAATCATCAATGTTCTTTTACAGTCAACAATTGATCTGTTTCTCCTCTCACCAATTCCATTTTGTTGTGTTGTCCTTGGTGCAGAAACCTCTCTCTTAATTCCATGCTCATTGCAATAGTCAGTGAATTATTCTAAAGTAAATTCTCCCCCTCTATCTGACCTTAAGCATTTCAATTTATTTTCACTTTTTTTTTCTACCATTGCTTTGTACCATTTAAACATCTTAAATGCTTCTGATTTATCTTTTAAAAACATGACTGTCATCATTCTAGAGTAATCATCAACAAAGAGAATAAAATACCTATATTCATAGTAGCTCTTTGTCCTCATTGTTCTACATAGATCTGTATGGACTAATTCTAGAATTGCAGTAGATGTATGTGTTTTGCTCTTGAAACTAGACTTTGTCATCTTACCTTTTTGACAATTCTTGCACATGATATGCTTGGGCTTAGTCATTGTCGGTAAGCCTCTGACATTATTTTTGTTGCTTATCTTTATCATGTTGTCAAAGTTCACATGACACAATCTTTTGTGCCACAACCATAAGTCTTCGTTTCTAGCCATCAAACAAGTGGTGTTAGTGTCATCAAGATAGAAAAGGTTACCTTTTGTTTGCTCACCAGTACCAATCAACCTTCCTGATTCATTGAAGATCTTTGCCTCCTTATTTTCAAATGCTACTATGTGACCTGAATTGTTCAACTGAGAAACACTTAACAAATTGTACAATTCAGTCCTTCAAAACCCAGTAGGCATTTTCACATTTTATTAGGTTATTTAACATTATGGTTCCTTTACCTTCAACTGGACAAGGTGTATCATTTCCCATTCTTACTGAACCAGCATTATAGTATTCAAAAGTCTCAAATTTTTTTTTATCACCGGTCATATGGTGAGTGCAGCCACTATCTATGATCCAGACATCATTTTTACTAACTTTAGATATGAGTGCAGTTTCTACATACCTTTCTTCATCTTCATCTGAATCATCCTTCATGGAAACAAATACCATCTTGATGTCTTATTCTTATTCAGTGTCGGTGTCATCAGCTCTGCTCTCAGCTAGGTAACAAGCTTTTTTCCCTTTGTCCTTGTAGTCTCGGGTATCTCTCTTGTTAGATTGTCGGTTGCTTCGGTATTCTCTATTTTCACTTTTGTCAAACTTCTTGTCATAAGGTTTGTCATTTCCTCTATCATCTTTTCTTCGGTTTGGACATCTTGCAGCAAAGTGTCCAACCTCTTTACAATTGAAACATACAAGTGGTAATTTACCTTTGTATCTGTCTTTGCCTCTCTACAATCTTCTAGCCATTAGTGCCTCAATCTCATCAAGTCCTTGATCCTCATTATCATTGTCACTGTCATTTCTAACAGCATGTCTATGTCTTGAGTTACTTATCTTTATAGAATATTTGAATGTACATTCTATGGATGGTAAGATACTATTGTCAAAGTTATTCATCCCAAATGAAATTAGTCTACCAATCAGACTATCTAGAGTAACTGTATTGTTTGCAACTACTCTCATTTCTTGAATAGAATAAACTCTAATAGCATAAACAGACAATAAGGTTCTTAAGATTTTTCTTACCACTGTCTTATTCTACTTTGCCATGATGCAAAGTTGTCTTTATTCAACTTGGGCACATCTCGTCTGTTCATCTTGTGATCTTTTGCTTGAGTTGTTAAACTCTCTTTCTAAGCACACAAGCTCTGATACCAACTGTTAGTAATAACTAAGAAGGGGGCTAAACTAGTAGCCTAAAAAATATTTCAATAATCAACCCTTAAAACTTAGTACCACAAAATTATACCTCTAGTTATCTTCAGTCCTATAAGATGAATGCCTCCAAATACTTATATAAAATTACTACTGCTCGGAATGTTTTGTAAAACCTTCTACTGTAGATTTACCAAATATCAGTCTATTAATTTACTGAAAGACACTAAATTATCTAGAGTATACTGATCAATCCAATTAAGTTAAGTGTAACATGCAAAACACTAAAGTAATGGCTCATAAACACATTGACACATAGATTTTTAACGTAGAAACCCTGTTAAGGGAAAAACCACTTGGGACCGGTAACCCAAAATTTTCACTCTTCTGAAGTGAGCTCGGTGAAGAGCCAACCCTGTTAAAGGTTACAAACACACTGTTAGGTGTGACCTTGTTAGAGGATTTAAAATTTTATTTTGTCACTTGATATCGGGCATCTCTATGCTACCATCCTTGATCAAACACTCACTTGGCCTGTCAATAGGTATCTGGCCTCTCATGCTATCTTCATGAACAAACTTTTTGATACTCCATTAGATGTATCTCAATATAGAAAGGATCTTTAAATCCCGCTAGGTTAAGAGACTTTCTGAATCAATGGTTAAACTGAAACAATATGATTTGTTCACATATACAACTTATACTTGCAGATTTTTAGATCTATTGTAATCTCACAAAACTATTCTAATCAATATAACTTTGTTTATACCTTTGCTCCACTTTGATTATGCTCAGTGATGATGTGCTTTATTGCTCGGTGTTCGCATAATTCTTTAGCTCTTTCCTTAGCTTGTTGATTAGCACTGTATGAAGTTTCTCTTCATTAGTTTCTCTTTCTAGCATCCTCTTTTCTTTTTCTCCCCACCCCAATTCGTAATGAATTGAGTTGTCTCTTAAATAGACATGATATCATCATTGTTAGGTTCTTGATTTTCTTGATCTTGGCGTGATCCACTATTCTTTCCAATTAGATTTAAAGCAAAACTCATGTTTTATCTCGCTGAGATCTTCTTGCCATTTGGACAAATCAACTTTAAATCAATTACTTATCTCTGGCTTATCTCGCCGATGAAAAAAATAATAACTACCAGTTAAATCTATATTTAGCTCTGCCAGCTAGATATTTTGTCATTTCTAAACTCAAGTTAATTTCAGTTTAACTCTCTGATAGCGTCGGTCAACACTCTAGTTCTCCTCGGGCTTCTCCGTCAGTTTACACTATGTTTCTAGCTGTCGGGTTTGCTTGTGATTCTGCTCGTCGGTAATGCTCATCAGTTTTCTTGCTCAGGCATCACTGTGACTTGACTGTCGGTGATCTCTTCTCCATCGGGTTCCACTGACTGTCGATTTTTGTAGTCACAGTGTAAATTCTTGTCTTTTATGCATTACAGAAAGCATAATCTTTATCTCTCTGATTCTCTGAAGTCTTTGACGCTTTGATTATAATTGATTATATTATATCAAGTTGACATCGATGACAATACAATCCATTAACTGATTTAATGTCTTGCATTATCCTCTTGCATTTTGGTTATCAACTTAACATCTTCAAACATTCAATCAGTTACATGTCATCAATACATCCCTTTAAAAAGGGCATTTAAGTTTTCTGGGACGTATGGGACCCTCTGACTTTTAACTAGAAATCATGGAAGTATATCAAATAGAATTTTATTCTTCCCTCAACTTATAGATCCTTGATCCAAAATATCTAGCAGTTGGTTAAACATAAGATAATTTTTCTCTTGTCCACACTGTGTCATGATAACTTCCTCAAAGACTGGAAGTGGCCCGATATATTTTTTAATTTTTCCCTCTTAGGTTTGTGTATAAACAACTCCTCCCTTCCATTCCCTTATCCCACCAACTTAACATCAAATAGCACTGCAAGTATGGTAGACTGAGATGGAACAAACTAAGCTATTTAATATGGATATATAAATTTTGCGCTCAAGCCAAGTTGGTGATCTAAAAAAATCTCCTTGTTAAAGTCTCTATTAGTTATCAACCCACATTCATTTTGCCTCCTCCATCCTACCCCTTCTACCACTAAAATGAAACTGTCAAACATGCATTCTGGTTTTTCCCTCATGCTCAACGTCTTTCAAACCTTCTCTTCTCCACTTGAACACTTTATTGTTTTCCTTATAATTTGTCTTGGAGAACTGCTCTTCTTGGATTTTCCCCATATCACAACATTACTACTCAGACCTTAAGGAACATCACTCGTGAAATCTTTGGATTTTTTTAATTTTTTTATTGCATTCTCTCACACTTTCTGTTCACTATGATTTGAGTTCATGATTATATAGGAAAAATTCTTTTTAAAGAAACCCTTGAGTTCTCCAATCTTTTCTTTAGGCTAATTCCAATTTCAAGAAGGTTTAAGATGATTTGCAGGTTTGGTTTAGAGATTTTTTAGGCTAGCTCTAAAATACAAAAATTCCAGCTTGGCAATATGATTGAACAATGGGTAGATCATGGAAATTTGCTTTGACTTGTGCTTTGGATGATTATTGATTTTCCTCCGAAAGATACAAATTTTGTCATTGAGAATACTTCTGTTGCTTTGGAACAATCATTTCATTGTTATAGCTAACTAAGATCTCCTACCATATTTTTGGGACCAACTCATAATATGCTCACAAATTGGTTAGTTT
The DNA here is from genome assembly GCA_018584345.1 of Thuja plicata. Classification (NCBI taxonomy): domain Eukaryota; kingdom Viridiplantae; phylum Streptophyta; class Pinopsida; order Cupressales; family Cupressaceae; genus Thuja; species Thuja plicata. The sequence continues at coordinate 6,638 of JAGRRI010044204.1, forward strand.
TTTTTTATTTCTTTTTCTTTTTTTTTGTTTTTTGTAATGAAGTGCCTATTGCTTGTAATGTGTTGATTGTTGCTTACATCAGTTTGGTGTTTAGTGATTTCTTTTTCTATAACTTTCAGCTATAAAAATATTCTTATGTTAAATTGTTATTATAATCCTTATTGTTCAAGAACTAGTCAACTTCTGTAATTGTAATATGTTAATGTTACTATAACTTTTATATTCTTAATTCAATAAAAAATTCAACTTCTAACTTTACAGTTTTCAATGAAAAAATTCACCATTCCATCAAATCAATTTCTAAAATTATTTACTTTTAGTTTAAAATAAAAATGAAAAGATTGAAATGAATGTCATATTACCTTGGACCAAAAAAAACCCATCAAACCCCTACTTTCAACTAAAATAATTTTCGCACACTAAAATAATAAAGATTTCGTATTTTAAAATAATATAAAGTATTTTTTCAAATTCACCCATGTGATCACAAAAAGGAAGATAAACAATAGATACATTGTACTCAATAGTAGAATTTCCAACCATTTATCTTCAAGGTCGGTCAATATGTGTCAGTTACATTACCATTTGAGATGTAGTACAACTTTTGATGTAGATTAAAGACTAATGCTCTGAGTATTGATCTTTACAGCTCCTTCATGAATCCCACTTTTTAATTTGAAATGTGATGAACAATTAAGAGCAATTTAATGAACCCACAGCTCTAATTCAAAGAACTTTGAAAATTTATATGCTAAAATTATTTGACATACCACTTTTGGAAAAGCATTTTGAAGCATCTAATGAAAACCTTTTCCTCATACTTATATTTGATATTAAAAAATTACGTAGAAGACACCATTGTATAATACACCTCCTAGTGTAATAATTAATGTATTTTATATTTTAATTGTATTTAAATAGTGATTCATTGATGCCACACACATGGTCCACCCAAGCCCATTTAGGTAGGAAAATTATGAAAAATGTTTATGGTAGTTGTTTTTAATTTATTTATTTATATATTTTATTTTCAAGGTATCAAATCAAAATTTGACTTGACTATTTGTTGTCTCTTACCCTTCATTTTCAATCACTATTTGTGAGTCGCCTAATTATCAAGTGTTACATTGAGCTTGTCTAATGGGAAAATATCACTATAAATAAATAACAATTTCTACAAAATAATCTTTGGTAGATCATATACACCATATTAAAATATACAAACAATAATTAGTTACAATTAATATTAAAGATTATATATAATTTATAAGTGTGACTACTCACAATCCCCTAAGAAGATTTTTTTTTTAATTTCAGCTCTTTTATGTAGCTGTTTTAAATTAAATTTCATTGAATATACATTCTAACTATAGAAATTAGACTTTCTTTTTAATGTTTGGTGGGTATAGGTGGTCACACCATAGGAATAGCGCACTGCACATCATTCACAGAATGATCGTACCCCATAAAAGATAGCACCCTTGACAAAACAAATTCCAAAAGATTGAAAGTAATATGTCCAAGTAAAATTTCTACCAAGACAATCGTATTAGACATTCACTCACCCAACATATTTGACAACAAGTATTACGTGGACCTCATGAATCAATAAGGCCTTTGCATATCTAATTAGGATCTTTACACAGACTCTCGCACCAAACAAATCGTCCATTTGCCTTGAATAAAGATCTCTTATTTAACTAATTTTCTCTTGCCATGGTGAAAATGAGTTAGCTAAGTGTACTTTCAGGCACCAAAGGGGAGATTGGAACCAATAGTTCTGCTCATAATCCAACCTATTCCATCACCAATCCAGTGGAAGATGTTATCATTCTAATAATTTTATCTGAGATGTGAGCTTAATCCTCACCACTTCAATTTTTCTCTTTTTAAATCAATACTATTCTAATGTTATAGATATACTGGTAACCTAGACTTTTTGAGAGAAATAATTTACTTTAAAATGTTTAAGAAAATCTCTCATTCGAATAAAATAATCTCTTGTTATCAAGCCAAAGATCAATTTATTTGAAGTTTTGATTTTTTGGAGGGCTAATGCTAAATATTATATTTATGCTATTTTAATAAATTAACTAGAATTTTAGAATTGTGTATGCTACAAAGTGTATTAATGTGGAGTAGTTGTTTTCTATTTTTATAATTATTGGAATTCATTTTCTAACAAATTATCTTAAGTTATATTTTATGTTTAGAGATCTTATAATGTTTTGATATCATGTTAAAAAATTTGAGGGACTAATTAGGATTTGAATCTATGATGTTTCTTATGTATCACATGATGCTCAATTATTGAACAACTGGCCTTCTTTGATTCTAGTGCACCTCATTCTACAATATTGATGGATAAATAAAATATAAATTATTATTTAACTATTTAATAGCTAAACATTTGATTTTCTATTATGTATTATCTTTCTATCAAAATGAACAAATCTTCAGCATTTAAAAATTACCAAGTGAAACAAGAAATTTATGAGCTTCATATATATTATTGTTGTGATAATGGTAACCCATTTAAAGCTTAAGTGTCAATTGTGTATATGAATTATATATTTGTACTATTATTCTTTTTTTTATGATTTAATGAGGAACTTAAAGTCTATGTTGATGAATCTTATCTTGTATATGAGGTGATGGGATGGGGTTTAAGAAGTTGATAGATCAATCAAGTCTCAAACTGGGTTGGGAAATTAGGAGGGAATAGTAGGAACCACCCACCTACACTCTTAGAATAGTCAAGGTCTCCCACCCTTCCTATTGCTTCCCACTATTAATAAAAATAATTGAGATGTAAATGAATTAATGTTATGTTGCAAAAGAAAGAGCAATGTGATGAACTATAACTAATTGAATGTTTGAAGATGATAAGTTGATGATCACCAAGCTACAAAAGTGAATGCAAGATATTAAATTAGCTAATGTATTGTATTGTCATTAATATCAACTTGATATGTTCTGATTGGTAATACAGATATTGTCATAGACTTCAAGAGCTGAAAGGGACAAAGTTTATGTTGTCGGTAAAAGATAAAATTTTAGTATACACCGAGTGACATGCACACCGACGAACAGTATATACTGAGCACAGAAGTAACCAAGCAAGTGGTTACTGAGCAAGAGCTATTTACCAAGCATAACTAGAGTGGTCACCGAGACAACTGAAGTTGTTACCTAGCGTAACTGAATTCAATGACCGATCTAACTAAAGTTTATCACCGATCAGAACTAAAGATAAAGAACGATAAAAACACTTAGCTGGAAGGAGCTATATTTAGATTGACTGGTTGATTGATTTATTCTTATCAATTAGATTGAACTAAAGAAAAGAAGAGATTCAAAGCATGTTTTATTCATAGATAACAAGGCCAGATTTGTGGAATAAAACTCAAGGAGAGCTTTACGGATTAAAGCAAGAATGCAGAGTTTTACGGATCAAGAAGTGATCTATGA
>JAGRRI010044224.1:0-12196 GCA_018584345.1 Thuja plicata
AAATGCACTCTTCACGTCTATTTTATGTACAACCCAACCATGAGTTGCAACAATAGCAAGTGTCAAATGAATGTAGTTGATCTTAGCTAGGGGTTCAAAGGTATCAATATAGTTAACACTAGGAACTTGTGAGAAACCTTTTGCAAAAATTCTAGCCTTATACTTTTCCACACTTCCATCCGCTACAAACTTGGTCTGATAGATCCACTTACATAGAACCATATTTCTTCCCTTAGGAAGAGGAACTAAGTCCCATGTGTAATTCCTCATCAAAGAATTATACTCTTCTTCAATGTCTAAGTCCCACTCAAGAAGTCCTAATGCTTTATGAAATGACTGTGGATCTGAAGCAATTTCTATGCAAGCATGTGGAAAATAATGATTTTGTGACCTTTTCCTTCAAGTGTCTGAAGGATCCCACATAGATGAACCTACTGAATCAAGATTCTTTTGTGCCCAATGAGGTCTAGTGTAAGAATATGAAGAAGGATTATCCTCAACTATAATTAGACCCTACGAAGGTGGAAGCTTGTGAGCTAGGATTGAATGAGTGTCATTATTTGAATCACTATCATCACTAACACTTTTCATAATGGACGAAGTAAGAGGAGAAGAAGAGGAGGCCAAGCTAGGACAAATTTTTTCAAAGTGAACACTTATCTCTAAGAAAATCTCATGTGTCTTTGGATCCATAAGTTTGAATGCCTTAACACTTCCAGGATAGCCAACAAATATGCAAGGCCTACTTTGAGATTCTAATGCCTTGTGTTTCTATGGAGGTATGTGTGCCCAAGCTGGATAGCCAAAGACTCTAAAGTGTTTCACAACTATTTTTCTACCACACAAAGTGTCAAAAGGAGTGATTTTGTCTAATGCTTTATGAGGAATTCTATTTTGGATGTGATTGGCACAACTTATAGCTTCATCCCAAAAATGTTGGATCAAGAGACTTAGAATGAATCATGTAGTTAGCCATTCCCTTAAGATTTCTATTCATCCTTTCTGCAACATCATTTTATTGTGGAGTGTATGCAACTGAATTTTGAAGATCAATCCCCTCAAGTGTGCAAAATAATATAAGTCTTGAGTATGCTAATACAAAAGAATAAGTTATCTAAACATATTGGTGAGAAAATAAAATGCTTAAAAGAGATGTTTGATATTTACCAGTATTGTCTCTAGTGGCCTGCTACTATTGATAATTTCATAAGTAAGATTAAAAGTATTGTGTCTGAGATGAATGATATTGGTAATAATTTTGATTACTTTAAAGATAAGGATGAAAAATAGAGAATTAGAGTTGGTGAATTACAATCTATGTTGTTGTATGTTTAGAGATAGAGTGAAGATTTGGTAAGGAATTTTTGGTTAGTGAAGGACATAGTTGAGGTCTTCTTAGAACATATTTCCAGAATTATTTGTGATGCAGAGGATTATGAACATCAATAACAGTCTCTAGACTGGTCATCATCATTTGATCTATTAGTTCAACATGATAGCTTGTGTTTTCGGATGAGTTCTAGTGTGGATGCTTGGAAGAGGAATCTTCCAATCATAAAAGAAAGGTATAATAAAAAATTTCTTGTAAAGACTTTGGTTTTAATCTAATTTGTTGTTATTTAGCCCTTTTCTATTACGAGCCAAAATGGGGACAAAATACATATGAAAAAATGAACTAAAAATAGAAATACATAACTCAAGGGATTTTTTGGGATGTTTTGGAGTTTTTCCATCTATTCCAAAGGGGGAGATTGTTGAGATTTCACTATTGGCATTATTGTCATTGATGGAAAAACCTATATATACTAGATGGTTGTGCTCCAAATGATATACATAATTGATCTATCATGTGCAATATTGTATGGTAACATATTTTTTCAATAGTTATCCTTTTTCAGTAATAGTGGTATATCTTTTTGGTGTGTCTATTGTATTCAATGTGATATGGTTACTTGATGATGAATTATATGAATCCGTTCCTTACTTCAGTTTTGAGAGTATTTTTGGTTGAGATCATTTGAAGATAGTTTGTACAGAATCATGAAGATCAACATTATTTAGTTTCTGGCTTCCAAAGCTTTCTCCAACCATTCTTTTTATCTAGACATTCATGTAGCATGCTCATTGTTACATAATTCTTTGTATGTTATTCATATTGTTCTAGTTGGTTGTGAATTTGATGATAACCATACATAGTTTTGGTTGCAGCATTCCCATCAGCATCAAAATATACCTTATTAAATGTCTTATCGGTAATTTTATTTTCTAACATGCTTATCCTATGTATGAACTATCTATGGGTCTCATGGTAATGTAGAGAGAAGATCCTATGTACGACCTATCTTTTGGGTCCGATAATAGCATGTTGTTCTTTAGTGAATATTTCAATTTTTTTATTCATGCTGGCATGTTTTGGTTGGATGAATCATTATGGAATTATATCATTTCTATAGGTATATATATATAGAACATTATTTTGGTTTTGTATGATGATGGATGAGAAGGAAGTGGCTGTAGATTGTGAAATTATGTGAAAGTGATAAAAAGTGAAAGAACATGTGATACTGAGTTTGGGTGAAGAGATAGAAAAAGGGTTTTCTAGTTAATTCCTATTTGGGTCTGTTGTAGACAGTAGCAATGATATTAATCAAAACTAAATTGATGCATGTGCAGATGTAATTTCCTGATTTGAAGTTTTGATTGTAAGATTCTATTTGTATTAAGCTATGATAATTGGTTCATGTGTTTATTGTAGTTACGGTGAGCCAATTGGTAGTGAGCCTTACACGTAGTGTGCCTTTGTAAAAATCACCTTAACCAGTATTATATAGATTAGAATTAGCTTCTTTGTGATTTTTTTCATATTGTATTTTCCACATAAATCTGGGGTTTCTTGTGTATGATATTTATTATATGCTTTCATGATTATTTATGTTTCATTAATCAGATTGGATTTACATTTCTACCAAATCAATTATGTTTAAAAATATATTAGGATAACTGATTCAACCCCCCTCTTAGTTATCTGGACTATTCAACAACCTTCATAGTAAAATTTAGGCACTTATGCACTGCTCAAGGGACGATTCCCATGGAATTAAACTAGAATCTACCTAATTTTACCTGAAAGAGTGTTGATTTAGGAATCATGATAAATTTTGAAAATACCAACTTGGGTCCTACCTAGATCGTCAAAGTGGTGGACCCAAAAGGGTAAAGGGACAACCCATCATTTTAACTAATGGTGGAATATCACTCATCATATTTCTCATAGTTAAAACTATTGACTAAGTGGACCTCCTCAGTGATTACATCCACTCGACAAGTAGGGTCAACCAAGGCACCCCTAACAAAGATGTCATTTATAAATTTCAAGACATATATGGGAGAAGGCTCTCCACCATACAGTTGTTCAAAGGGGTGAAAGTGATGTTTGTTTTAAGTAGCCTTTGGGTAGGTAGGGGAAATTAGAGTAATGGTGACCCTCTCTACATTGGGAGTGTCACTCAAAAAGGAAAAGGGTTTGATAAAGAGGTCTCTAGTTTTTTCTAGGTTCACCAAAATGTGTAGAAGGAAAATTCACCGACCTTGAGACAAATTAAAATCTCAAATGATGAACTCTCCCTTGTGCCATCTTACTTAGATACTAGCACTCTAGTTAGCTAGAGGATCAAGATGCTAAATGTTGGAGAGAGTCCTCACTAATAAGATTACTTGATGTAAATAAATTAAAGTGATTTAGACAACTATAATGCTAAATTTAGATAAACATAAATAAATTAAAGAGATTGAAAGGGGAAAATTATTTAACTATGAAAACTGAAAGTGATAATTGTGAATATCCAACAAATAAATCCAAGGGCTCATTGCCTTGGACATCAATGCAAGTCATAGATGATAGTGTGGCACGTGTTTATCCTATATAGATAGGGTACACAAATTGGCTTGAATTATGAGGGAAAATAACAGATTACTACACTAATAAAAAAAAGAGGAAGTGCAATAACAAAATATGGAAATGAATGTGTATTACACTTTGAACTAGGGAGAAGGAGTAGAGTTTAATCTAGATTTTGTAGTTGATAACTTCGATACTTCAAGAACACTCCTCCATGAACCTACACACATAAAAATAGTGAAAGTGTAGGGGTTGTTTAGAGATCTTCCTTAGTCATATATCTACTTTGGTGTTTCCACCCCCACAGTAGCTATATACATAATCGTTGATATTTATATATGAGGATGATAATAAATAACTAATATGTAATTGATAAATAAAAAGTATATGATTAGGATATAATTCTATGTTGTCAAACACAAGTAAGGATGCAATAAGAAAATCCCCTTCACAAGCACAAAACTAGGTTTGATGAAGTGAGATCCAACGAGAGACACAGAGCTAGATGTGTAATAGTGGTATGATGCTTAAGAGTGTATTGAACAACCTTTATGTCAATGTGAGAATGAGAATATGGAATTGGAAGGTGGAGAATTGTTGAATAATTCATCTAATTCCCGAAGAAACTTCTAAAATCTAAGAAGATGCTTCAATGAAAGCCAAAAATAAGATTATAATGCAAGAGTTTGAATTTTCACATCGGTGGGTAGTGGATTCAAGCGTTACGAATATAGGGTGGTAGCTTTTAATGTTCAAATATCACTCTCCATATTTTTAGATACACACATGAGTGCACACCGTGTGAATGTCTCCATAGTGTGGGCAGATCTTGTGCTAGACAAGGCATGCGGCCAAAATTTCAAATAGGTGGAGAAAGGGATAAGATGAGAATACATGAAGGGTGTTGTGGATTTTATGTAGTTATACTAAGGTAGGGGAAATACTAAATGGTAGATTACATCAAGGTATAAATTATTGGCATTACACCATAAGAAACATTCACTTCTTTGAGCCATTAGATAACAATTTCCTCTATTTTATTCTAGGTATTATAGAATTTACCATTGGTCCTTATTCCTTATGCAACTATCCTTCTATAGACTCATTTTTTTATATCACATCCAAACACATGAAAAGTAAGCTTGTAACATTAATAACACATCTAATTGAGACCGGGGATATGATGCCTTACCTTAACATAGTAAAAATATTTTGTCTAGTTCTTACCATCAATAGATATAGTTCCTTTACCACAAATTGGTGCAAATTCTTCAACACAAAACTTAACTAATCCACCATGATATGTTTCAAATTCAATAAACATTTTTATATCACTAGTCATATGATTTGAGTATCCACTATCAATCATCCAAGCTTTTGGTTCTTTTACATTTAGCATGGTTTAAGATAATTTTTGATCATTCACTATTCTCATCAAAATTTGGAGTGCCATAATTATTACAATAATCTTTTATTTTGGCCAAAAATAATATTTCATCACTTGAAAACTCACAATCTTGATGTTTAGATGAGTGACTCTCCTTTGGATAAAAACTCTTCTTAGTCTTATCTTTGTCATTTTCTCTTTTTTGTGTTATCCCTTCTAGATAATAATCTTTTCCATTGTTATCATTATTTTATCTTATTTAGTTATCTTATTTGAAAGTTCATCTAGTAGCATAATGTCTAATACTTATACAATTGAAACATTGAAAGGGTAACTTGTCGTATTATTCTTCAAACCCTTACCTTAGTCTCCTCACAAAGTCTTCTTTGGTATCATCAGTATCATTTCTTATTTTGGGTACATATTCAATCTTCTTAATAGATTTTAAAGTAGCTTCCTTCTTGACATCATCCTATTTAAATTCCCACATCTCAAAGGTTGATCGCCATAACATTTGTCCATAGTATACTTGTCCATGTCATGAAATTACTCAATAGTACATACCTTAGGTATGTAGGACTTGGGAAGTGTTCTCATAAATTTTTGTACAACTTTATTTTCCTCCACAATTTCACTAATACATCTAATTGCATTGAATTCTTCTATCACCCGATGTAACTAACTTTCAATGTTCTCTTCTTCACACATCTTGAGATTCTCAAAATTTTACTTGAGTTTATGCAACTGGACATGTTTTATCTTCATCTCTCCTTCACAAATATTTATAAGCTTCTTCCAAGAATCATTTTCAAAATTGCAGTGCATGACCTTCAAGAGTTTGAATAACTCAAACCACTTATGATTGTCTTTATTTCCTTGCCAATGTTGTCATGTAATCTGTTCTCATCTAGGGTTGATGGAGAAACAAAAAGAGTGGTATATCCTTTTATAATATATTTACATGTTCCAAATGATGGATAGTTCAAGTATGTTTCATTCACATCTTCTAGAATTCATATTTTGTTTCCAAAAAAAATGGTACTTTGTAACCTCGTTCTTGCACCATCTCAAACCTTCCTCAAGGGGTTAGTATTCTCTTATAGGAACCTTTATGAGATAGGTAAATTTTTTAGCATAGCACAAGACTGAAAATATGGGGTTGAATAATTCTTGTACATATAATTAAAAAAAATTAAAATTAACCTCCCATTAATTAACTTTAACCAACTTCACAATGTTAGACTAGGAAATTTTGAATTATGAAACATACATGATAAAGAAAATCACAAAGCTATGAAATCATGTAAAATTTATTCCTAATCATGCCAAAAATAACATCAAAATGAAATGAATAAAATTTAAGCTAAAATAATCAAACCATTCCTTTTATGAAGCCTCGTTGTTCTTTCTTTATTCTCTAGTTTGATGTTTCTCAAGTTAATAACTGCACACAATGATGAAAGAAAAATGGATAATTCAACGGAATAAGGGCAAAAATACTATAAATGTGGATGATCAAAATGAGAGGGAATGCCTCAATTTATAGAATTTGCAAGAGGAATTGCAAATTAGCAAATAAGTGTGCAAAAGTGAAATTATCATATACTATGACAATTGACAGATTTGAAAGAGGAAATTTGTCATAATTAATGATAACTTATGACAAGTTTGATGCACAACTAGAAATTAGTGAGTAAAAAAATAGGAAAGTTTTCATAAACTATGACAATTTATGAAAAATAGGAAAAAGGAATTTTTTCATAAACCATGCCAATTATTACAAAAGGAAAATGAAAGGTAGAGGCTAAAAAGAGGAAGTGGAGATTAGAAAAGGGGGTGTAGGCTACAAAAAGGAGGATGAGTGGATAATTTATTTTTAAATTAATTCCACTCATGTTAGTACATTAGGAATTAGGAAAATACTAAATTCCCAAAAATTCAAAAGTTAGTCAATTAATTCATGCCAAATTAATTAATTGCAAGGGGATAGGAAAAGAAGGGATAAATAAATATAATTTATTTATCCTAGGTTGATACTTAAGACAAGGGACAAATTAATTAGTTATTTACCCCTTAGGATAAATTGATCAATTGAAAACAATTCTATGACAAGATTGAAGGGATCAAGTAATGAAAATGATGTGATTGGAAAGGGTCAAAAGATTAAATCAATTAGGAAAATGATGAAGATTAAGGCATGAATTTTATTGATTAATGACATGGAAGAATGACAAAATATTGCTAAATGATGAAGATAAAATACACAATATAGAGGACATGTTAAAAAGAGGGGACTAGAGGCGAGAACCATTTTTTAGCATATATATTTTTCCCCTCTTTGATAGAAAATGATTATGAGCATTGTATCAAAGAAAAATTAAAAGATCATGTCCTTGCGAATTGAAAAAACATAGGATAGAGGTAGGATGAACCCTTGACAAATTGGGAGAAAATTGGCATGAGGATAATTTTTTTAAAAGAAAATGATTTCTAGGATTGACAAAAGAAATGGTAGTAATAAGAAGAAATTGGATAGAGAACAATTAGTAATGATGATAATTGCTAAATCATTAGTGCAATTTTATCAAGAGAGATTTATTTAATATGGAAAATGGATGCATCGTACTATGAAAAATAAAGTAAGAGCGATAATGCAATCTCTTTGCGTAAAAATAAAATCATTGCAAACAAGAATTTTTCCATCCATCTTGAAGCATTGGACATACATGCCCCATAACTTTATGAAAAAATCCCTACAAATATAAGACATAAATAAAAATGAAAGACCATAAACCATGCCAACCACTCTCATCACTTAGTGACATCCTTGAGTAGCATAGAAACATGACCAAAGATAAATCAATAAAAGATACGATTCATTGAACCAAGCAAGTCAACATCCATTCTGATCTTGTCAAATTTGAAAGGTTATTTGATGATGATGGTAGGTTTTAGTAATGAAGTACCTCGTCTTAGAAAAATATTGTCTGGTTTTGAGCATACCATACCCTCTATAACATAAATGACATGTTTGATAAAAGGACAAATTGATGTTGATTGATTGATAGGACAAGTTTGATATGATTCTTTACTGACTTGATTGGATAGTTTGTTTGTTGATTTGTGATTTTTAAGTGCAATGTTTGATGAGTCTTCAGATTACATCTATTCATATGTTTGTCTTTTCGCAATGCATAATTTATTGATGTCATGAAAATGATTATGTACATGAAGAGGAAATAAAATGTCATAAAATGACATTTATTGCTTTGGATTTTGGATGATTTTTCAATTTTTAGGTTTATGAAATATTGATCTTTTGTGATTTTTTGAGAATGTTTTACAATTTTTAAGATTGTTTCTAGACTTTTCATGATTTTTAGTGATCTTTTCAAAGTAATTTAAATTATTTTTATGGTCCCTTTTTAGGATCATATTTGATTTTTTTTTTTAAATTAGGTCGTTAATATTTACATCTACAAGATGTGTTGAATTTCCCCCAACATCTAGCAAGGAAAGGAATTTATGAATAGATGAGCTGGTAGATAGATGAAGGAAAATGGTCTCTTGTTATATCTTGAAGTTTTTTAGGTTTCCAAGAACTATTAAAGCAATGGGATAACATATGTTTTCCAAGATTAAGGATTGGACATGACAAGATAGGGTAATGAAATGGTGCCCTAGATGGCACGTTATTCATAGGAATGAACATGTCAAGGTTTTTCTTTGAAGAAATGTTTTGCATTTAATTTCCTTATTTTATGTCAAGACCAAGAGATGGATTTGGATAGGACAAAAACATGAGATTGATAGGAAAATAATATGATATGGATTGTAAAATGATAAGATATAGATAGGATAAGAAAGATCAATAATGGACTAAGGGGATATGATAATATATGCAATATGGACCAATGGATGTAATAAGATAGGTGATATGAACCAAAGTGATATAAAGTAGATAGGACATGTGATGCTTCTAGGGAGATCAATAACCTTGTCAAGATCAAATTTGGGTAAAGGGGAATGTGTATGTCGATAGGCGAAGGGATATGAGGGACATAGGATAATGGAGGAAATGACAAGGGTATGATGGAGGATAATGATAGAGGTATGATATTGATGTAGAGGCTAGTGGTCTACAAAAATATTTTCTTCCACTAGACTCCACATCTTAAATCTGCACTCACTCAACTTAACCATTCATGCATATTTGCCAATATGATGTGACTGTCCCAACCAACTTACTTGGATCACTATCTATGGATCCACCACTGATATTATCAAAAAGAGGAATATATACACACCCCCCTACAACCTTTAATATCTTCTCCAAACAAATCTACCATACATCCCACACTTGAATGCAAAAAATCAATCTTTATGTCCACTATGTCAATCAACTTCTCATTCTGGAACAATCACTACAACCAACCCATCCAATGTGTCCTTCACCCCTAAATGTAAAGAGACAAAATATAGGTATTCATAGACCCCTTTAGACTCTTTTCCACACACTCACCATGTTCATTTGACTCTTTGAACTTAACATGAAATGAAACCAAACAAATTTACCTTCTTGTTGTCCTCTTTGATAGACCCCTACACAGTCACCAATACTTTTTGGAGAAAACATTATTTTCCCAATCCTCTAGTGAATATGTGCACAAATAAGTTTTATATAACATATTTCAAATTAAGAAAGATCCAACAGTTTAATTGAAAGATATGCTCCCTACACTGAACTCCATATTTCTGAGACAATCATTTCTTCATTTCCTCATAGCCAGTCACCTTCTACTACTTCAAACACATGCCAAAATAATGCATTCTCTATTCCAAAATCATGGGGATATCATAAAATGTCTCCCAAATCCTCCCCTAGATGATGGGGACTTATTGGACGTGAAGAAGTGTAACTACATTGAAAATAATCTATTGATACCCTAGTGAAGGTTTAAGATAGTTTTTAATGAAATGCTAATATCTTCCTCTTCCCTGAACCAAATAGGCTCATTCAAAACTCAATATTCTCTAGAAAAAGGATACTATCATTTCCAACCAATAAAAATTCAATACATAGACTTTTGGGTGGAGGAAATTCCCACTTAAGATGACCGATTCAGGAAAAACCAGTAAAATGCAGTAAAAACATAGATTTTATTGCTTGAAAACTTACAAAATCCTTTATTTTTGACCATGCAAAGTTTCCCCTAGCTATTAAAAAGTAAAATAGGCCTTAAAATACCAACCAACCACCTTTTAACTTCCCCAAACTGACTATAACTACTTCTAAACCTAATGTTCAGTTTATGTTGCCAAGTTGACAACAAAATTATCAACTTTAGCAACGTTTACATCCTTTATCATTTTTATTTTGATCAATCATATTCAAAAGGTCTTTTAATGACCTTATCATACTATTTGACTACCAAACCCCTTAATCCTTTACATTTATCCTTCTAGGCTTATTTTGCCTATATTGGCAACATTACATCTTTTTGGCACTTTTAGTGCATTTCATTACATTTTGTGGCTCTATTGGCTAAATTACATAGATTTAAGACCTTTTATCCCTCCCTTGTCTTCATCTCTCTTTGGATCTCCATCAGGGCCTCATGGTGACCCCTATTATCTAGGTGCTCCTGCCCCATACTCCACAACTTTTCAACTTTTTCAAGTCCTCTTGGAAACACCTGCAAAACAAATCATTAGAAAGAAAAATTTCATTTTACCTCTTATTTTAAACATGGTTGGATCATGCCATATTGTATGTTCTTTTCCTTCCAACACTTGGAACTTTCCTATCTTGAATTTTGGTTTACCCCTCATGGAAAAAATGTGGACCACATGTTGCTACTCTTGGTCCTCCAACCTTAGTATCTCTGCTGCAAACTTCTGCAAATGTATCACAAGTGCCTCAAAAGGACACTCCTCTTTGACACCTTCATCATGCCATATATCCATGTTTGGAGAATACACCAACTCTAAGGCCTCCTCATTTCCCACCACTACAATTAAATCACCTTTATCCCCTTCTTCTGAGACCACTACTTCCTTCAAAGCATCTTCATGTCATTCTTCTTGGAATTCAACCACTTCCTCATTCACCTTGAAGGCTGCTTCTTCTGGAGCCTCACAATCCACTATCATAGTAGTACCCTGCATGGTAACATCCAAAGGACATATAATTTTCCCTATCATCAAGACATCTTCATGCTCAATCCCTTCAAGACTTGATTCCTTTTTGTCTTCATCAGCATCGTCCATCAGCATCGTCCATCTTTGATTCAACATCTGGAACTTCTTCAACATTGAGCTCCTCATCCCCTTTCAACAACTATTCTTCCATCCATGAGTTCTTCTTCTTCTTAAATGTAGATGATGTGTCGAATCCTTGATTAAATGCATAATATTCTAAGGTTTCTGAACCTATACAACCAAGTAAGGAACCTAAGAAACCACCTGAAGTTAAAAAAATTGAAGCTCCATCCTCTTCTTTGACTGAAAATGATTCAACAACTATTCTTTCATTTATAACAATCTGATGTATACACTACATGCGGATGATGTGTCGAATCCTTGATTAAATGTGGAATATGCTAAGGTTTCTGAACCTATACAACCAAGTAAGGAACCTAAGAAACCACCTGAAGTTAAACAAATTGAAGCTCCATCCTCTTCTTTGACTGAAAATGATTAGGGAACATTGGATTTTAATCCTTCTTTTATGGTAGAATACAAAGTTTCTAATTTAGAGTTTATAAAAGAGAAAAGTGGGTTTGAAAAACAAGTTTTCATTCCTTCTCCACTTTCTGAGGAATTAAAAAGTTACTTTGTTGCTGCTTCTCTTGAAGAAATAATTGAGACAATAAAACCAGATTGCTATGACATTGTGACATATGCCGCTC
>JAGRRI010044254.1:0-10193 GCA_018584345.1 Thuja plicata
AACTTAACTTATCTTACACATGTAGCATTCTCTCACATCATAGATCATAAGAACTTTTGACAAGATCGATGATAGAGCTCCCAAAAGATCTCCCTTCACTAGAGTCTCAGGTACAACTCAAAAATTAGGTAGAGTTCATGTGTCACTCCTAAATAACTAAACATTCTTCATTTCCTTGTCTTGTCTCTTCACTCCAATAGATGAACTGGCATCTGTTTCTTGGATTAGGGTTTGTGAAATAAATTCTGGGTAACTCGGCAACAATGGGTCTTCAAGCTTTCTCAGTACTTGTTGATGACACACAGTGAAATGTTTACAAACTTCACTCAAATATCTCTTTGAATCACCTCTGAATCACTCTACAAACTCTAATTGATTTTTGAAATAAAAATGAGTGGTGAAATCCATTATATACCCTCAAATGATCAAATTAGGTCTTCATTAAATGTTCTGTATAGTGGTAGGTGCAAAATAATTGTCTCAGTCCTTGAATAGATAGCTCAATTAACTCATTCCATCACTCAGTCAGAATAGTGACTCAGTCACTACTAAAACTCAGTCAATATATCAGCTTGGTCAATGTGGGGGTTCGATACATACTAATACTAATTCTCAACACCAATTGTGCATATTAATTATTTTCTCATTTCTTGCCTCAGATTTGTCCTAACACATCTTAACATATGCAAATATGGACTTTAATATATCTTATGTTAGGAACTGGTGTAAAATATAGTATTTGAAAAAATAGTTCCTTACATACCTTTATGATTGATTTGAAGTAGTGTGATCACCTCATCCATTGGATTGCGTGATCTTAATTTCTCTTGTTCCATGACTGCTTGCTTCTTCTTTCTTTCTCCATGTTAGATTCATCTGATTCTTTATTTTCTCAGTAGTAGGTGTCAGGGCTCTAGTCTTGCAGTCTCTCCTAGTATGACTAATCGTGTGACAACTATAATAGACCAAACATCTATTCATCCAACTCTTAGATTTACCTGTAAAGTGTGTCATTATACAATTTTCTACAATATGACCATATTCACCACAATAATGACAACTATGCCTTGTATTATAATCCCAATTGAATGTGTTACCTTTCCTTGGTGCATTACCTTGTTTCTTGGATGTCCATTTGGATTTTGCATTGAATCTACAATCTTGAGTTCTATGACCAAACTTCTAGCAATTGTAACAATGTCCTCGAAATCTAGGTGAAGTAGGTGTATTTCTAGTCTTTGATCTGCATTCATGTGCCTGATGTTCATGCTTCTTACATTTAAAGAAATATCCATTTAATTTAGGCTTTAGATTGGAATTATCATTCTTTCTTTGGAAAATGTTTGTTGTGTAACTAGGTTTCCCACAATGATGACATCTAGGTTTGTTGTTCTTTGGCTTTGCATTCCTCTGTTCTCCACTCTTTGATGATTCTCCTTCTTCAGTGGACAACAGGTTCTTGGTATGGCCTAGTATAGAGGTATCTTTATTCCTTTCTGGTGATCTCATCAGTTCCTCAAAGTATCTCAAGGCTTCATTAGGATTTTTTATCCTCTCAATGAGTTCTCTTTCAGATCTCAACTCATTTTTCAGTTGATTGTTATATGATCTCATATATGTAATTTCATTTTATTTTTTGTTTACCTCTTGATTTGCAAATAACAGTTGGTTTACCATGTCCAACTGATTATATGTGAGCTTCTACACATCACTTGTCCTTTCATCAAGTCTAGTAGTCATCTATCTCTTATCTTCTTCTGCCATTGTCTTGTCTTCCTAAGCTTTCTTCTTCTGATCAATCACCACACATAGTGTTATTGATTCAGTTTCCTATTCTATCTTTAGACTTTTGACTCATTCTTTTAGTGTTTTGTTCTTCTCTAATAGATATGTAATTGTTGCATCACTTTTTTTTGAATCCCCATTGTCAAATAGACCTTCAGCATCTTCTTCTTTATAAGAAGTGTCATTCAATTGAGTTTCCAATTCTTTCCTAGTCTTTAAGGATTTCCTCAATTCTTCCCTTTCTATCTCAAGATGTTGTAGTGCCAGCTGGATATCTATCTTCTGATTCTCAATGACCTTTCCCAAATTATAAACCTCCATCTCCAAGATCTTAACTTTCAAGTGGTTAGCCTTCTTTCTAAGATAAAAATGCTCTGATACCAATTGTTAGAAGTATAATATGGGAAAGCAATAAAATGAGAGGGGGGTGAATCAGATCTATAAGACTTTTACACTTCTAAAACAAACTAATTCAACATGTAAACATAAACATTAAATGAAATTTTGTAATAGATCTAACATCCAATCACATCCATAATGAATACATAACACAAAGATTTGGTAACCCAAAAACCCTTGAAAGGTAAAATTGGGGTGGGGATGACACCCATAAATCTTCACTAATGCAGTAAAAAAGTGTGTCTGTTAGGGCTACAA
Source organism: Thuja plicata (assembly GCA_018584345.1). Taxonomy (NCBI): domain Eukaryota; kingdom Viridiplantae; phylum Streptophyta; class Pinopsida; order Cupressales; family Cupressaceae; genus Thuja; species Thuja plicata. The sequence goes on from JAGRRI010044254.1 coordinate 2,443, forward strand.
AGTTTGATCACTTTTGATGATATACCCTATGAGGGGTCTGCCCTATTAAGAGCTTACAGACTTATACAATCTACCTTGTTAAAGGATTTAAACTTACAAATAAATAAGAACTTTGTTAAGAGATTTATAAAGGCCTATTAGTACCACTCTACTAAGAGATTTACCATAATTCACTTGCGAGAATATATCAGTACCTGATCCTTATATCTACACTTCAAATGCTAATAATGGATCTCCTCTTTCCAACTCTTAACACATCTCACATTCTCATTTATCTCTTTTCTGTCATTCACTACTCTTCTTGGTCACCCTGTCTAGTCTATGCTTAAGATATGCAAAACTCTGCTTAATAATCATACACACCCGATCTTTACTTCTTCACATCCGCATCCACATACATGCATATATTTAGGGTTTGAAGCATCCCATATATAGAAAATTAATAAAGCATCTAGATCAAGATCAGCAATCTAGATTCGTCACTTTTTCCACTTAAGCATCCCTAATTTTTATTGGTTGCATTGCTTACAAAGGGACTCATAATGTCATAAATAACATGTAATTAATGCATTAAGTATACTAAAAAATCTTTGAATGATACATAGAAGTTGGTCAAAATGGTTTACCTAGGTGTTTGTGTCATTCCAAACACATATCAAAACTATCTCACTCAGCATATGTAAACTCTGATGCTCGGTCAAAACTGTCACTCGGCACAAACTGTCTATGCACCTCAAAAATAATTCTGCTCGACAACTACTGAGTACTTGGCATCCATTGATTTGCTTGGCAGTGACAATTTCTTGATCAATACATAATATTTACACAATTCATTACATTGCTCAGCCTTAGTAGGATGGCTCGGTCACAGTGATGGCTGACCAACCTGCCTTGATTATGACTAAGTGTGTGAGACTAATAGACAAAATAAGTTGGAGATCAAAAAGAGAGAAGGTTTATGAACCAAAGGTTACCAAGACTGAACATGAAAATGATATTGAGTTGGAACCCCCAACCGAAATTGAAGGATAGATGCACAATATACCACCGACCAACACATCTAATATTTAGAAGACACAAGATACTCAAGGAGAAATGCAACAAGATTCAAATATAAAGGAGAAATATTGGGGAAAAGAGAAGAATGTAGATAAATAAGAAGAGAAACCACAAGAGGAATTTAAATAAAAAGAGAGGATATCTGATCATCATACTGAGTCACCTAATGCAACTAAGGCATCACAATCTAAATTCTCTACTAGATAGTGCAAGTTAATTGAAAAGAAGAAGAAGAGGAAGAAAAGGAAATATATCATTGAATTGAGAAAGAATATCATAATATCGACAGGAGATGTTAACAAAATCAAGCCCAAATAATTGGCTATCTATGCAGAATTAGTTGGTAAAAAGGCTGCACAAGTGAAGAATTTAGCAAAGAAGGAAAAGGTAGACATATTGGAAGATGTCAAGGAAGTTTTCCAGGAAATTGTTCTTGATGCCACTATTGATGAATCATAGCCCCTTCTAAATCAAGTTGGAGAACTTGTACACTAGATTAAAGGAACAAACAAGGACATGACTAAATACATGTTAAAGATCTACAAGGGATCTATGGAGAAGAAATTGATCTCTCTCTCTCTCTCTCTAAGAACTTACTACATAATATTGATATATGAAAGGTAACTCTTTCTAAATTATATTCTAAAATTGAAGAACAATTGACATCCATCATTTTATTATTTCAAAAGGTTTGTATTCTTTCAAGCTTTACCAAGGAAATCAAGAAGACAAAGGCAAATATTGAGAATGAGCTGACTGAGAAGCTTAAGGAGCTATCTACCGAGCCTAGATCATTCCAACCTTATTACTCAAAAATACAAGAACTCATGGGAGTTCAACATTCATTGAGATAGGAGGAGAAAAAAATCATATTGGAGTTTATTGAACTACAAGCATTGTTACTTGCACATATCCAATCCAGGCAGATACATTTAAAGAAAGGAAAATAACTAGCAAGTTTTCCAGATGTCAGCACACTGGATACTATAGTTGATTTATTGACAGATATCATTGAGCATATTGTTATATTAAAGAATATTTGAGATGCATGGGAGACTATAATTTTTGAGATGCAGTAAAGGTATAAACAAATTTTTTAAAACTATGTTTTACTTTTTGTCAAAAAAGGGGGATATATAGATTTCTGAAAAACAAAAAAGGGGAATAGGGTAATTACAAAATCAAAAAAAGTATATATGTGGAAAATTAATACAAAGGAGAAGAAGAGTTGTACATATATTGTATAGGGAGTAACATCTAAGGGGAGATACTAATTTTGATAAATTTGAAATTTTTTGTCAAAAATGCCCAACTAATGCCAAAGGGGGAGATTGTTATCTCTATAAGATATTTGGTTGTCATTATTCAAAGTCAAAGTCATAAGAGTCAAAATAATCAATCAGTGAAAGGGAGAAATCAAAGTATTTAACTAGTCGATAATTCACACTGAGCAAGTTAGTGAAGTTAGCAAAGCACAAAGAGATAAAAGACACAATATAGAGAGTCTACACTACACTGAACGCATATGAAGTACACCGAGTTGACAGTTACTGAGTACTAAAGAAAATGTAACTGAGAAAGAGGACTTACTCAACTGAGTTACTCAATTAATTCAAAATTTGATAAGGACACATTTAATGAATTATTAGAACATTAATTATGATTATTCAATGCACGAAGAATAGTCTATTACATGATCAACAATTGAGATAATTCAAAGTGAAGATCTAAGGAGAAGTTTAAGCGATTAAAGATATATAGTTTGTTATTTCCAAGAAGAAAAACAACTACCAAGGTACATGTGCCATAGTCACTAAGTAGAAAATAAGATCTAACGGTCAAAAGTAATTCACAGCATACCTAATGCATAAGATTAAGGGGAAAAAAGTCATCTATTTATTGGATGAACTGTTAGAGTAATAGTCCTTTGAGTTATTAATTAAATCATTTCGATCTAATTACGAACTCACCTATTCACTCTAGTTTTCTTTAGCTAACCTTAGGGTTTCCCTTTTAGGGTTTCATGATTCCTTTATAAGGATTCACCTCTTTTATTTTAGATATAGAGTTTTCATATCTCATTGTAATCCAGAAACATATTGTTAATATATTGTTTTCTTGAACATATGATGTCTTCTCTTGCTTTTTGGCCTCCATAGCTTCTTTTGTCTTCTGTCTTTTGCTTCTTCCATCTGACAGGTTTACATGCAGGTGTTTTTGGGAGAATAGGGTTTTTTCTATTTCTAACATGGTATCAGAGCCATCTTGCATCTCGTTGTTCATATTTTGTCAAAGCGTTTTAGAAGCTGGGGGTTTTCCTAGCTTTTCAAAAGTTCTTTGTGTGGATTTACGGGGACCTTCATTTGTGTTCATTTTGGGCTCAAACGAACATTACCATTGTGCTTAGAGAACCCAAAAACCCCAAAATCCATATAAAGTTTCTCCATTTTGGACAACTTGCCTCCGAGGCAAAAACATTTTGGTTTCCAGTGTCGTACGGGCACGAAAACTAAGAAAAAATTAAAAAAAAATCATTTTTTTTAAGGTTTTTATGTGTTAAAATGTGTGTAGTGCAATTCCATTTTGGCCATCACCATGCCACCACAGGGCCACCAACACTCTACCACCGCCAGTCGGCGCCTGACAGCCCTCTTCCATGGCCTGCCCACGTGCAGTCACCGCTCTGCCCACCGCCTTGCGCTCCATGCTCAGCCGCCTCTCTACCCTGCGACCACCACTCTGCTAGCCCTAACGGCCCCACCGACCTACCTTGCCACTCTGCCGGCTTCCACCGCCTGGCAGTGCCACCGCTCTGCCCGAGTCCCGCCACTCTGCCTGGGTCTGCTGCCCATAGTGCCACCCAGTGGGCGTTAAGCCCTGCAGGCTTATGTATGCCCTGTGGCCAATCATATGCATGACCAGGGGCCCTGGCTTAGCCCCCTCCATGTGCCATGTGCCTAGAGGCTCTCTTTTTTTAGCCCCAGGGGCTTAAAACCTAGCTTTTTGAGTAATTTTGGGCCCTTCTCACTGTTTTCGCTCTATCTAGAGCATACGGAGGCCTTTTTTGGACTTCGTTGTATGGTCAGAAAGCTCTTTCTGACCATGGTGGTTAAGTTTTTTGGCTCTACTATTTTGACAGTATTTTTTGCTGTCAAAGTCTGAAGTCTATTTTTTGCCTTCTGGGAGCCATATCTGGCTCATCCGGACTCCATTTTTGGCAAACCAGATATTGTTGAAAAGCTGGTTTAGTGAACTTCTTAGTTGTAGGGGTCTTTTTTCTAGATTCTTCTCTAGGTTCTCTCTCTTTCAAATTCTTCACTTTCACACTCTAGTAGATTACTTGGGTTCTACAGGTCCTGGGATCTCTTCTTCTGATCTTCTGGCTCACTCTTCTTTCTGACTTCTGAGCTTGTATGCTTCTCTTTTGTAGCATTTTTTTTTCTGTAAACACACTGAGATAAAGTTCCTACTTCTGCATATCTGGGATCTTGTTCACCTTGTGTTTGTTAGTACTCGCACTCAGTTATAAAGTGCCATGGGGGGTTATAATGTTTTTTCATTTTGTGCTCATCGACCTTTGTCAAGTGAGCGTACCTTCCATGACATTAGCCCATGCTATGTGTCAGTGACATCACCCTTTATCCTATGCTTGTGCTTCTATTGCACTATTGGTGTTCCTGATTCTACTTTCTACAGATGTTTCTAGCATTGCATTTTAGTAATCCTGTCACCTCTCCCTATTCAGGAGTGTGGGGGGGTTCACCTATTGGTTCTATTGCTTCCTTGGTTTGATTGATCAGCTCTTCAGACTTTTTCTTCTCTACCTAGTCATGCACTATTTTAGTGGGGGTTCCAGTAATTTCTTTAGACAGTGTTTACAGCTTCATGCTTCGGAGATGCTTCTTGCTCTTTCTTGTTCCTTTTTTTAGAAATTTCCCTAGATTAAAGGCTCAGTTTCCTTCATCTAGTTTATTTCTTATACTTGGGTACCTGATCTAGCCTTGTTGCTGGGACCCATCTTTCCTACTTTCTGCAGTAGTTTCCTAGGTTTTTCTTCTCCCTAAGCTTATCTTAAGGGGGGGTGTTAGAGTAATAGTCCTTTGAGTTATTAATTAAATCATTTTGATCTAATTACTAACTTACCTATTCACTCTAGTTTGTTTTAGCTAACCTTAGGGTTTCCCTTTTAGGGTTTCATGATTCCTTTATAAGGATTCACCTCTTTTGTTTTAGATATAGAGTTTTCACATCTCATTGCAATCCAGAAACATATTGTTAATATATTGTTTTCTTGAGCATATGATGTCTTCACTGGCTTTTTGGCCTCCATAGCTTCTTCTGTCTTCAGTCTTTTTCTTCTTCCATGTGACAGGTTTTCATGTAGGTGTTCTTGGGAGAATAGGGTTTTTCCTATTTCTAACATGAACTAGAGAGTTAAATAGTTGCTGCAAAGTTGATGAATGATAACAAGTTGTTGAATATATTGAAATAAAAAGTTGAATGATTTATTTAATGTAAAGAACATGAAAAAAATAGAGATCACTGAGGATTGATTCATCAACATCAGAACATAACAAGATCAGTGTTACACTCTAAGTTTGAGGTAACACATTCTAGAGCACATAGATTCTGATCAACATTTTTTTTATGCAAAATAGTAGACATTGTTAATTTGTTGATACCATTGTATTGAGAGCTGTAAATCTGAATACTTTGTAAATCTTAATTGATCTTATATTTGTAAATCCTTCAACAAGGTACATCTCTAAGTGTAGAGATGGTAAAATCCTTTAAGTAGGTATACCTAACAAGTCTTTTATACTCTTAACTGGGTAAGCTATCAAAATGGCTAAACATTGTAATCTCTAACTGAGTACCCTTTATATTGTAGTTAGTGAAGGTTGTAGGTGTCATTTTCACCACATTTTTATCCTCTAACCAAGGATTTCTGCATTAACAAATCATTGGTGTTATGAGTTCTATTACCTTAATATTTTGATGTTATGTTGTGTAATCTCTACATTACTTTCATTTCAAGTTATTGAATTTGGTAATTAGTAAGCAGCAATATATTGTTAATCAGTGAATTAAGATATAAATTTTCTAGTGGTACTTATTCACCCCTCTCCTCTCTATCCTAACTTTCCATAATTTATTCCAATAGGAGGACCTCCACATTATGATCCCTTTTATAAGTAAACTCATCCAAATTAAATGAAGAAAATTCTTGCTTCTCCTCTCCCTCCTCTTGATAATGTTGATTTTCTTCTAGGCCCTCATCCTCAATCTCTGGCTTAGAATGGACCTCTCTAGTATAAGATTTTTCATACTCCACCAAGGTATCATTTTCTTCAAGATTCAGATGCTCCAAGTGGGTGCTCACATTCCCCTCATCCTGAATCTTGGCTTCCTTTCTTTCCTCTAAGTTAACCTCCTCTTTCTCCACATTGTCCCTTTTATTTTTCTACATTTGAGACCCGATTAAGTTAAGGATAGGGTTCTCTTCCATTTTTGTAGAATCTTCCATCTCCATCCCTTCCTTAGCATCCTTAATAACTTTTTTTTTTCTCATCCCTAGAGGCATTTTTCCCTCTATAGACACTTGTTTACTGGGAATAACCTCCACCTTAGCAGCCTTCAGCTCTAGAAAAGCCACACTCTCTAGATTAACATCTTCTTCATCCTCTTCTATATCTATGTCCTTTTCCTCATTGAACATAAGTACCAAAGTACTAGGTTCCAATTTGTGCTTCTTGACAGAGGATTGCATGCTTTTTCTTGAAATCCCCTCATTAGAGTCACTATTTTTACACTTCCCTTTGTCCCCTTTTATCTCAATATACTTCTGATAGTCCTCCAGGATTTAGTCTCTTTAGTACTCATATATTAGGTATATAAGGCCATCATGCATAACTAGATTTATTTGACTCTTCCATTTTTCTTTTATACTATTATTCAGGGAAGACAAAAGAAAGAAATAAAACAAAACCCTAATTTAGTGCCTAAAATGATTAAGCAAGACAAAGTGAAAGTTGTTCACCCTCTTAAATCTACCTTCTATAGTAAAATATTCCATAATTTGTTAGTAATAACTGAGAGGGGAGGTGAATCAGTGGCCTCAAAAATTTATCCTTTAAACTTTAATCCACCAATTAATATACCTCAGATTATTAAGTCCCTACAAGATGTATGCCTTGAAATTGTTGAAATAATTAATTGTCTATCAGTTTACCTTGTCATTCCTTGTTCTCCTTGATTACCAATAAGCAATAAAACTTATTTATCGATACTCAGTAAATATGCAGAGTATACCAATCAATCCATAAATGCATATGTGAAATGTAAAACAATAAAGTATTAAACCATACACACATAACACAAGGATTTTAATGTCAAAACCCTGTTAAGGGAAAAACCACAGAAACCGGTACCCCAAATTTTCACTCTTCTAAAGTGAGCCCTGTTAGGAGCCAACCTTGTTAAAGGTTACAAACACAATGTTAAGTGCAACCTTGTTAGAGATTTTTATACATAGATTGTCACTAAGTATTTGGCATCTACGCTACCATCCTTGAATCAGCCTTTAGACTGTCAATAGGCTTTATGCTAATCTTACTACCATCCTTGAATTAGCCTCCTTCTTAGACTATCAATAGGCTTTAGGTAAGACCAATGCTACTATCATGAATCAA
>JAGRRI010044293.1:0-14443 GCA_018584345.1 Thuja plicata
CCATTAAGATTATTTCTTTTATCGACGGATCTCAGTGTAGTGTCAAGACAACTTTGTGAATTTTCTTCTTTACTGACGGTTGTTGGGTTACATTAGCAACTTAGCCTTTTTATGTTTTGACCGACAATTATTGGTAAGTGTAGACAGCTCATCCTTTTATGTTCAGCGATGATTTTTGGTATGTGTTTATCGATGGGGTTGTTTTCTCAAAATTGTAACAAGTTTAACATAACATGCATCTTTATTCATGCAGATTTTGACTATCTATCAATTTTTTAATGGAACTGACGGAAAATATGACTTGGTGTAGTGCAATTCCATACTTACTTGTTGTTCTTAAGTGGGGGTGGTGATGTCACCAAATCCATTGGATGGGGTGTCATCATTTGCATTTCTCAGTCTAGCTTCATCATTATTTGAAGCGTTTCTCCACATTTTGTTTATAGCCCTCAGGATATCTTCAATGGTGTTTCCATTGGGATATATGCTTGTCTCTATCATTCGGTCTCTATAGTCTTTCTTGAGATGACCAACTTTATGATAGTGTAAGCATGTCATTCTGGGGTTTGTCAAGCCTCTAGACCTTTTGGTCAATGTTCTCATGCAGTTTGCAGCAATGTGACCATATCTACCACATGTTGTATAATTTTCCCAAGTACTATAGTCCCATACCTACTGATTACCGATTCTCTTTGGTTGATAAGGAGTTTCTCAACCTTTAGGTTTCCATGCATGCCTTTTCTTTTTCCAGCATTCAAGACTTCTGTGACCATTCATTTTTCATGTAGGAGAGTATTTCTCCATGTAGGTTTCCTTCTTCGGTTGTTCCATCTTAGACTTACATTCATATGCCTCATATCCTTTCTTGTTACATTTATAATAGAATCCTATGAATGAAGATGTAGATTTAGGAATACCTTTCATTTTTCATCTACATACATTTGATGTATGGCCTTACTTTCCATAGTGATTGCATTTAAGCTTTCTTGGTCTTGGATTTTTATAGACATTCTTTGGATTGGCTTGATTTTATGATTCTCCATTTTTGGTAAAACCTAGACCATTGTTGTTGTTAACTCTTGGTTATCCTTCAAGAAAATCATCCATTCCTTTATTGATCTCTTCATCCTTTCTAATAATTTAGTTATGTTGTTTCTTAACTCTAACGTCATTCTTTATTTTTTCATTCTCTTCTCTTAGTTCACCGATAGTATGTATTCTTTCAATGAGTTCCACATTCATTCTATTTTCTTTTTGACTTGTAATCTCATGGTGATGTTCAACATGTCTTTGAATTTCTGACTCCTTTTCTTGTATCTTCTTTGTAACCTTCCTCCTATCGTCAATAGCTAGTGTTCTTTCTATTGTAGCCTATCTAGAAGAAATCATCACATCAATCATTCTTACCAACTGGGTCTCTTGACTAATTTGCAACATCTTTATTTTCTTTTTTAGATGTTGATTTCTCTCCTTTAGATTTGTGATGTTTTCTTCTGATGTATATGATGCTTTGCTTGTTTTTGATCCTGAAGATTAAACGAACTCTAGAATCTCTTCTTCATGATAATATTTTTCATTTCTCTAATTTTCCATACCTTTTCTCTCATCCAATAGCTCTCTCATCTTGATTCTTGCTTCTTTATACTATTCATAGAACATCTGAATTTCAAGGTTTTTGTTCTCAATATTTTTATCAAGTCTATAATTCTCCATTGTATGATATTTTATCTTAAGCCTTTAAGCTCTCCAAGAAGAGACTTAGCTCTGATACCAATTGTTAGGATTAATGGGAAGTAGTACTGAGAGGCGAGGGTGAATCAGTATCTCTAAAAATTTTAACTCTTTTAACCTTACTTCATTACCAATCAATATTTATTATATTACTGACCATATCTAATTTTCTTTCATATGCATGTAGTATTAATTCATAATATTAATTGTATTCAACATTCATAGAAACATTCATGAGAGTAATAAACACATAACACAAGATATGATATCATAGAAAACTCCTGTTAGGAAGTAAAAACTGCGGTGGGGATGGCACCCACAAAACTTCACTATCTGCAGAATGGAAGGGAGCTGATTAAGGCCTACAATTTGATCACTTCTGATGATCTACCCTGTTAGGAGTATTGATGGTGGAGACCTATTAAGATCTACTATGTTAAGATCTTTAGCAACACTGATGTAGTGTGCACTCGGTTAAGAGATTTACAATAGGACTGTTAAGTCCACCTTCCTTTAAAGGATTTCTTAAGTGTAATACACTTGTTAGAATGAGTAAAATATGTAAGACTTGACTGTATGAAATCTGTAATTTCTGATCACAGATCCATTAAATCTTATAGTATATGAATATCACCTATAGTGATTGATTAATACCTTTTCCTACTCGTCAGCAGCCTGTGTTCTTGTTCTTGAAACTGAATTGATCATTTTATTTCCTTCTACATGTATTCTCTAGTCTCATCCTTAGATGCTCTTAGTGGCTAAAATTATTATTGAACAACATGTTCATAATAGATTAAGCATCTATTTATACAAGTATTTTACCTATTTTATAATCACGCATTACAATGTTGACTCTAGACCCAAGGTATACAACTTAAACTTGATCATTTAGTTTGCATGTTTAAATCAGTTGAACTGATAAAAAAAAAAATAATTACATATTTTTCCCTCATGTAATTGATTTTAAAAAAACTCAAGAAGCTAAATATAAAACTTCAGTTATTTATCTGACGTGGAAAGTCATATTCACTTTTTGCGGCATCTAACTGACTGTCGGTTCTTGGTCGTTGGTGTGAACTAAAATTCTGTCAATGTTCCTTCTTTGAACTGATCGTCAGGTTCCCTACATCTGTCGAGTTCCACTTCTTGACTATTTTTTTGGGTTGCACTATAGGTTACTCGTTGGGTTCCTTTGTCCTTTTTTTCATCGGATAACACTAAATAGTGTTCGTCATGATGCTTTGTACTTAACAATATTGGTAACCTTGGCGTTAGGTAGTGATCTGCCCTGTTTGTCGATGTAGTATAAACTGATGGTTTTTATCATGGTTTTCCTTGCATATACTAATGGAAAAATATAATATCTTCTGTCTAGACTTGCTGTACAGTGTGACTTTGGGCTTCCTCCTAGAATAGGAGAGCCACTTTCTTCCTCTTGATCATCATCCATAGAATCCTCCACAAGCACTTCTTCATCTTCCTCTACATCTTCATCTTTTTCTTCCTCTCACATCGCCTCTTCCTCATCAGCTTCCTCTATCTCTTCCTTAGTTTTGACCGCCATCTCTTCATCATCCTCTTCCCTATCTGAAGAATTAGGGCTTCCCAAGCCATCTAGACTTTCTTCATACTTGTAGCAGTAAAATCATGTTAAACTTTCATCTAAAATATCCCCATAAGGAACATTATAAACCATCCTCAATGACATGGAATTTGGAGATGAATTTTATACATCTCTTCATCATGCCCAAATGCAACTGGTAGTCCTCCCAATCCCAACCCAGAGTATGAAAATGCGTCTAGGTGGACCAGCATAAATATTTCTCCTTAGGTGAACCCAAAAACTAATAAAACATTGTCCCGTAGTCATCACTATAGCCAGATCCTAGGGACGTGGATTTGTAAGGTTGTAATCAATATTAAATATGGCATTATGAAGACCCACTATAAAATTACCTGAAAATAGATGGTCACAAATCTCTTGTGCTAAAGTTTTGGAAGCTCTTGCGACCATAATGCTAGCTAAGAAGCCCAAGAAAATGTCTGAGAGAACCTTGAATTTATGGTTAGTGTAGAGAAAATTGTATCAAAGCAATTTCCTCACTGCATGGATGACAAGGTGATGCTCATAATTGTAGACATCCATGATTTGGTTGGAAGTGATGGGGGTATCAAAATAAATTTTCTCAATATCAAAGCTAAGCTTAATAGGGGTATCCATCAATAAGTCTCTAAATATTGTAGCTCTTTGTTCTAAAGAGTAAATTGTCAATTATGAACTCCAAAGATAGCCACAATAATAAACATGCCAACTTTCTACAAAGTAATCCATATGAAGTTTAATCTTCACTACTGTGACATAGCAAGTTGTAGCATACCTTTCCACCATATATCGTGTCTCGATACAATCCTGAAGAGTGTGTGTTCAAACTTTAGGATTGATTAACATTACCCACCTAAGAGTACTTCATCCAATCTAGAAAAGGAGATGTCATTTCTACAAAAAATGGATAAGAGAGCTTATTACTCACAAATGCCCGAGGACGAGACTTCCCTAAATGATGTGATGTGGATTTAATGAAAGTTGTCCATCCAATGCCAAGTGAATTTGAAGTGATAAATAGAATGATTGTAGAGCCATCAAAGAAACTCCTTTCATAGTTTTGAATTCCATTTGGCTATGTCATTTTCCATCACCTCATCCCCAACGGACCAATTTAGCCAAGTATGTAATCAACATTTATGGCGACAAGACTTGGAGTGACCCATATTCTTACTTTTCAAAATTGACTACTAGGTGACCATTGCTAAGTATTTCCAATTGTCGAGCTAATATGATCACTAAGTATAAAATTTTCTCCCATTGCATATTTATTAGCTAATTCATCAACCATATGATTTCCTTCCCTATAGATGTGGTTTATCATGGTGGATTCAAATTTTTTTAATAAATTTAGGATGACCTCTGGTGCTGCTTGAAGTTTCCAATTCAGAGATGATGCAGTTCTCACTGCATGTATTGTGATCAAGGAGTCCCCTTCTATTTCAAAAATTTTAAGCCCAATTCAAATGCTAGAGACAATCCAAACATAAGAGCTTTAAATTCTGCCATATTACTTGTTCCAATTTCACAACCAGAGCACCATCACTAGAATGAATAATACCACCCACCACTGAGCGGCTTGGTTCTTTTTTGAAGCTCCATCAATGTTCAATTTATACCAACCCAAGGGAGAAGGTCTCCAAATGCAATTAGCTCTAAGATTGGAATTTTCTTTAACACCTTTACCAATTATTGTAGTAGAATCAAGCCCAAACCAATTTTTAATCATATGATCATCCTAGCTAGTATAATACTTGTGTTGTGCACTTTGTAATTGGATCTAGACATTTATTAATTCCACTAGAGAGGCTTCTATTCGATTCAAAATTGAAGATTTATCTATTGAGATGTCTTGAAAGATTCTTCTATTTCTTTCTTTCCATAATTCCAAGATTAGAAAGGAGGGTGTGATGATCCATAGATTACCACAAAGGTTGTCCTTAAAAATTTGAGGCCAAGAGGTGAAGAGAGAGAGAGAATATCATTCAGGAGAGCTGAGTACCAACCCAATTTGGAAAATAACCATTGCAAACACTCAGATGCAAAAGGAAAAGTTAACAAAAGGTGATTTGTGTCTTCCTCATTTTTGTAACAAAGAGTGCATTTGGAAGGTCCTGAATATCCTATTTTCTTAAACCAATTCAAAGTTAAAATTCTACCTTGAATTGCTTCCCAAGAAAAAATTCCTTCTTTGGGGAGACATACTTTATTCCAGTAGATTTGATTAGAGAATTGAGGATGATGTCAAGAAGAGGAACCTAAGAGAATTCTATAACCATCTTTCACCTTATATTCCCATATTTTGGAACCATTCCAAATGAATTCATCTTGTCCCTCCTTAATGAGAAAAGAATGAACTTCAAGTAACTTTTTTAGATTCTGCATTTCCAAGGGATCTAAATTGAGTTGATCAAATTGCCTCCATTGCAAAGAGCCATTTATCAAATGATATGAGCTAGGAGAGATGTAGTCCTTAACCAATGTACCCCACTTCTTGGTAAAAATTTTTCTAATATTATTTTGGCCAAGAATTAGATTGATGCAGGTGAAACCGCCCAATGAATCATCCCTAAATCTGGCTCTAGAGCCATCCTTAATGTTCCAATAAATATTGTCTTCAATGATGCCTCTTGATTTAAATATGAAATTACAAATTATAACCCTCTGGGTAGGTCTGTGATCCTAATAACCTGTGCATCCTCTAAGTTATGAAAATATTTTCCTCTAAGGATTCTTACCCATTTAAGATTCTTCTCCTTCTAAATTTTTAGTTAAATTTTACTTCTGAGAGCCCGATTCTGCCAATGCTGATTTTTGATACCAGTGCCTCCTCCCTCGACTAGTTTGCATATATTATCCCATGAAATAAGACACAATTTTATTTTGGTATCAGTTCCTTTCCAAAAAGAAATCCTGAGTTTGTTAACTATGTCCATGTAGCACCCTGAGGGGAGAGAGAGGCAAGACATGAGATAAATGGGAATTGATGCCATTGTTTCTTTGATCAACATAATCCTTCCTTCCCAAGAGAGGCATTTTGATTTCCAAGAATCCATTTTTTCCATTCTTTCTACAATTGGTTTCCAAGAATATTTATTCCTTAGTGTTTTATTAATTGGAATTCCAAGATATAGACATGGGAATGAGCCTATCTTGAATTTCAATACCTTCTCTAGATTCAGCCGGGTTTTCTTCCTGGTGTTAAGGAAAAATATAGTTGATTTTTCTTTATTGTAAATTTTCCCAGAAGCTAAAGTATAGGACTCAAAAAAAAATTTAATTAAAGAGGCCTCCCTGATGTTTCTATTTCCAAAAAGGAGTATGACGTCAGCAAATTATTGATGTGTGACAACCTTCACTGACGAAATCATTTCCACTCCCTGAAATAATCCTTGGTCTTGAAGACTGATGAATTTGTGTCCCAAAGCTTCTTCCATGATGATGAAAAGGAAGGGAGAAAGGGGATTGCCCTGCCTAATTCCATTAGATCCTTTGAAGAAGCCATAGGGAGAGCCATTTATGATGATTGAGAATTTTGGAGTTGAGATGCAGTAGTAGATGATATTTATCCGAGCTTTAGAAAACCTGAATTTCTACATACATTTAGCTAAGAATCTCCAATCTACCTTATCACATTCCTTCTTAATATCTAATTTTATTATCATACTCAGTTTCTTGTTATGTTGAATTAAATGAATAGCTTCCTAGGCAATAATAATGCCATCTAGAATTGACCTCCCTAGAACAAAGTTAGTTTGTTTTTCTCCAATAATCTTGCTCAAAACCAATTTTAATCTATTTGCTAAGACTTTAGAGAAGATCTTGTAAATATTATTACATAAATCTATCAATCTAAATTCATCCATGGAGGAGCATTTCCCTTCTTCAGAATAAAAAAAATAAAAGTGTTATAAATTTTAGTTAAGAATCTACCTTAGGAGTGACCTGCTTCCTATGCATCAGAGAGTTCCTCTCCCAATATTTGCCAAAAGAACAGAAAAAAACAAGGAGGGAAGTCATCCTAACTAGGAGCTTTATCCATATCCATGTGCGAGAGGGTTTCTAGAATTTCCTTCTCTGTGAGTTTGGCTAAAAGCAAAGAATTATTTAAATCTTAAATTATCTTTGGATTATCTCTTAGCAGGTCTTCCTGGACAAAGAAGTGAAAGAATTTTGAATGATTTAGTACTTCTGTGTAAAAGCTGACAATTTCCTTTTGAATCTCTAGTTGGTCCTGAGTGAGAGTGCCATTCTCCTTGATTATTTGATAAATCTTATTAACACTTCATCTTTGTTTGGTGCTGTTATGGAAGAATTTTGTATTTTTGTCTCCTGTTGCTAGCCACCTCTCTCTTTGTTTTTGTTTCCAAAAAGTTTATTCCTTAGCTATGATTTATTCATGTTCTCTTAGAATGTCTTTTTCCAGATCATAACTTTCCTTGTCCATCCCTGACACCATAATGTTTTCATTTAGATCCTTAAGCTTATGCTCCACCTATTATTTTGAGTTGAAGATGTTATTAAAATGTGTTATGTTCCATATGAGCAAGTTATGTTTGATATATTTAAGTTTTGATACAAAGAAAAATAATTTTGATCATTTTGGCTTACATTCAACCCTCCAATAATTTACTATATTCAGGAAATTTCCATCCTTCAGCCACATATTTTCAAATTATAATGGAAAATGTTGAGGTTTATTTTCCCCAAGAATTTCCAATTGAAAGGGGATATGATTAGAACCTGAGGTTGGGGAGATGGAGGCTTTAAAATCAAAGAGGAAAAGAGAAATATCCCCTTTGAAAAAGAATCTATCTAATTTTTTTTCTATGTTTCTAGGACCCAGTCTTTTGTTAGTCCAGGTGAATTTTCCATTATCTAATTCTATTTATAGAAGAGATTCTGAATGGAGCTTGTCTTTGAAATTGAATTGTCATTGTGATTCCTTTTGTGATCCTCCACATTTTTATGAGGAGTGAAAAATGGCATTAAAATCTCCCCCTATGAGAATGTTTTTATTTTCACGAGAATGAAAATATTCATTCAATTTTGTCCAGACTTCCAATTTCCTCCTTAGATTTGGGCCATACACATTTATAATCTGGAATTGTGAGTTGGATCCTAGACTCCTGAGTTCAAATCCTATACAATTTGAGTTCTTTTCTTTCCTTGTAAAAGTAAAATTCCTAGGATTCCATAGAATGGAAATACCTCCAAAAGAACCTAGAGCATCAAACCCGACAATAGACCAATCTCCAAGGTTTTTAGAGAAGGAGAAGATTTGATCTATCCCCATTTGTCTTTCATGTAAAAGCGCTAAATCTGGTTTTGCCATGAGTATGGAGCGTTTCACTATTCACTGCTTGTTAGGAGCATTAACACCCCTAAAGTTCCAAGATAGGACCTTCATTGTGACCTGGGAAGGATCTTCCCATTCCCTACATTTAAATAAGCTATGATTTTAGATTGATCATGATACTCACCATCCTCCAATCTTAGTGTGGCCATATATTTCCTTCCTTTTCTTTTCTTCTTAACCATACCAAAGTCAGGAAGAGGTTTGTTAGTAAGTGACTTATGAATGCCTAAACTGGGAGGAGGAGAAATAATGTGATCTGTAATAAGATCTTCCTTTGACTCCTTTACCACTAGGGAGGTTATATGTGTAACCTCAGGAGCATTATCTTTATAGTAAAATAGACCTTCTACATTTCTCCATATTTCTTCATCCTCAACATAATCCACTTCTAGAAGCCTTTCTAAAAATGAAGTTGAATTATTCTCAATTCCCCCGTTACTATGTTTGGATCCACCAAAGAGTTCATAAACCGCCTGAATTCTTGGCAAAATGGGGGATTGATTATATTGAGCTTTTGTTGGAGTCTCCCTTGCCCAATCAACATTAGCTCTCTATTTGTGGTGGTTTTTCCCAACTGGTTTTAAAGGGATGATCCCCCTCTGATTCTACTCCTAGTTATGGGCTTTTTGAGTGAATCTTCCATTTCAAACCTGACCTGTTTTAACTCTTTGGCCCTAAGTCTTCAGGATTTCCTAGTGCTTGAGCTATTATTGGAGGAGTCAAATTCACATTTTTTCAGTTTTCAATATCCAGTTGGAGATATCTAAGTTCTCACATGTTGAGGTAGTTGAAATTTTTCCATATTGTAGCCAAAAGATGCCTCTGTCTTTGCAATATTTCATAGATTTCTAATTTTGGTTTGCAAAATATCATCTTCTTGGGCATCCTCCAAATTCTGGGTTTGTTTTCTTTTAGGAGAGAGATGATGTGCTCCCCTTTTTTCATTTCCATCTTGGGTCCCTACATTCCCATCCAGAGTAATATCCTCTGCCATAATCTGAGCTGCCAATTGAGACATGATCTCTCCTTGTACTTCTCTGAACCATTGAGCTGGTAATTTTTCAACAATCTTTGGGTTGAATCTAGAGATTTGAGTGTGAGGATCACCATTTTCTTGAGGAAGGGAGGAGGGAGACTCTGGTACTTTCTAATATGAAGATAATGAGGGCATTTTAAATTTAAAAATGACCCGATTCTTCTTGAATGAAATTCTTAAGTTCCTATTCCTGCCTAAGTTTCCCAGGTTTAGTGATCTTGTCCTTTTTTGGGTTTCCTGGTTGTTGTGACACAAGGTTATGGGAGGAACCCATAAAAGAGATTTTGGTTTGATACCTTAATAAGTTGAGCCCATAATTTTCCAGTAAAAAACTAAAGGAATATTTTCATATTTTTATATGGTTATCATCATTTATAGTAATCGTTGAAATAACCTGGTTACCTAAAGATCCTACCTCAGGGAAAAGGATCAAAGCCTCCTTCTGCTATGGTAGAATTTCTTTGATGCTCTCCTCCCTACTATCTTGAGAAGTGTTTACATAAGGGTCTTTGTCCAGCAGTGTAACATCCATTTTTGAGGATAAACCTTGTGATCCTTAAGACTGACTCTATTGCAAGTCATACCTAATGATCTATTTCCAAGTCCCAAATTTTTATATGATCTTCAGCGATCTTGGAAGTTATTTGGAGAGGTTCATGAGAAGACATAGAAGAGTTAAAGTTGATTCTTTCCTTTGTTGATGCTTTAGGTTTTGGAAAGTTGACTATACTGGTGTATATGAATCTATTTAAGCGTTATCATTATGGCAACAAAGTCATATGAAGTTTTGGAGTCAGCACACATTATCAAAAGATCAAAAATTGGCTAAGTACAGAAGACTAGACAGTTATTAGAGTATCAGAAGAACAGAGCATCAGTATACATGCATATGACCAAATTAGGGCATGTTCCTTTGAAGATAAGCTTATGAGTATGTGTACATGCTAATTCTAAGAGAGAATGATCAGAACTGCTAGTATGAAGAAGATACAACTAGTTAAAGAGGTACAGCCAGTGAATGCTAGAACAAGACACAAGTCATGGAAAGAGCTGACAGAGATTGTTTTGGTACAAAAGTTGCAAATATCCTTACAACTTGTGTCTTTGCATTAGTGATTTTTAGTGCTCTAATCATGTGTGGTTAAAGGTGCATGACTTGATTCATCCGGAGAAAGAAGTTAGAGCTAATTTGGCAGAGTGGACTGTGTGAAGAGACACGTCTGTTCAGTTTGAGTAAAGATGACATATTCATGCCTTTTGAGGAAGTACTTATAGAATTTTATTTGTGATTGAAGAAGTTGTGAAAGTCAATGATAAGAAAGCAGAGTAGAGTGTTAAAGAAGAAAAGATATATCTTTCATATGCTGATGATATAGATATTGAAGGAGAAGATTTTAGATTGAAGACAAGATTTTTGTAGTGATTAACAAGAGGTTAAAGCATCAAAGCACAAAAGGAAATGATCAGAAAAGCAGTGTCACAGCAGATACAGTGTGTATCAAAGGTCTAGAAGGTTGTATCCTTCACCATTTGGATAGTGAGTCTTTGGACAGTGAGTCCACTACCCCTAATAGGGTTATTGTAAAAGAATCCTAACAGGGTCCGACCCTTAACAAGGTCAATGTACTTCATACATTGTAAAGACAACTCCTAATAGGGTTAAGGATCTTCTAACAAGGATCATAAGAAACTAGTACAAAATATTTTTGGGTACTAATTCCCACTATGGTTTTCACCTGCATTGGGTTTCCCCGTAATCATATTTTTTGTTATGAGTTGTGTATGTTTATCTTACTTGCATTGATAGTCAGTTGAGTACTTAAGCATTAAATTTAAGATTAAAGAATGAAGAAAAAGTATTAATAGATAGATCACTGATTCACCCCACCCTCTCAGTGATCCTAATCCTAAAAATTTGTATCAAAGCTCTGGTCCTCAGAAAATAAGTTTAACTACTTGAGGAGATCATGGATAAGGTAGAAATGAAACACCTGAAAAAGAATCTTGAAGCAGCCCTTGAAGAACTTGACACATCGAAAAAAGAAAATGAAGATCTTAAACTAAAATTTAATGGCATGCAAATACTTATCAAGAAACTGAAAAAAGAATTAAGGAATTGTTCTTCAAATGATTTGTCAAAAGTAGTCAAAAAGTTGAATGAATAAAATTTGTCTCTGAAGGATCATATTGAATAATTAGATGAAAAGCTATGTAACAATCAAGATGCCTATGATGATCAAGTCAAAGTAAACAAGCAGTTAGATGAAGAACTAGGACAAGAAAACATGGAAATCTTGGAGCTAAGAAAAAACAAAGAGAAGATGGAATCTGAATTGATTGTAGAAAATAATCATATTGACAAGTTACACACAAGCAAGGATCTGACAAAATCACAATTGTATGGTAAAAAGGTTAAAGGAGATAGTAGCGGTATAGAATAAAATGAAGCACAAATTTAGATATATGCCATGCAAGAAAGAATGAAAGCACCAAAGCACATCATAGATACTAAGGATATTGGAAATCTGACTAAAGACAATGTTGAACCACCTAAGGATGAATGCAAGCTAGTTGACCATACTTGTTATGCATGTAACAAGCATGGAAATATTGGAAAGAATTGTAAAGAGGTAAGACCCTTGAATGGTTACTGTTATTCATGTAATAAATTTGCTCATAGAGCTATGAATTGTAAAACAAGTCAGAAGAACAAGAATCAGAATAATCAAAGAAATCAAAATCAGAAAAAACAAAGAAGTTGTCCTCAGCAAAATGTTAGAAACCCTCAGAATATTACATTTCAGATATGTAATTATAGTGGACATATAGCCAAGTAGTGCAACATGATGAATAATAACATCAAACCTCCTATAATTTGTCACTCATGTGGAAAATCTGGACATATCTCTAAGAATTACAGATCTAGACCGTAGAAATAGGAAAGGCGTAAAAAGTTAGAAGATTCATTATGGGATGAGGTAGGAGAAATCAAATTTGTGAAAGCTAGAGAAGATACAAGCAGGATCTGGGTTGAAGTAAAGAAGGATAATGAATTGAACAAGGTAGCAGATGCATCCTCAGTGGATGCACCTTCTACTTCTTAATAGTTGACCCTCATGTTTTTAGGGGGAGATATTCTAGCTCTGAACCCCTGCGTGGCTGGTATACTCACCATCTGACTATACACATTGGATTACAGTTTTTTTGTGACATTATGGTGTTGTATGGAAGAGCACACAATCTAAATTATTATTAAGAACAAGAACATAAGTTACAATTGCTTCTTGTGTCTACGTGGCAAGTATTAATGGAAGAAATCTACTTTGCAATCACCAAGTCCTCACTTGCAGTCAGAATAAATGATTTTAGATCATAGAAGTCCTAGCAGTTGTATTATTAATGCATTACAGTTGTTCTCATCAATGAAGAGATGATATTGATTATCATTATTTGTTAAGAAAAGTAATTTTAGTTTGAAACAAAGCCCAAGCACGAACAGGTCGTTTGGGAAATTAGTTGAAAACTTACTTAGCAATCGAGTAAGCGGATGGATAATAAAAGGAGCACTTGGAGTCAAGCAGCAAAGCATCACAATTACATTCTTCAGTAGAGATTGATATCAAGAAACTCTTTGAAACATCTCGAAAGTGATTTATCAGTATGCTTCAACGCATAAATTTCATGAAGTGAAATGTGTCAAAAATATTGTTGAGTAGTGTTCTATGTGAGAGTATCAGTATAGCCATTAGAGATAATTTTATTTTTGGAGCAGACTTGATGTTATCCTTGGAAGTGCATACTTATTATTGATCATCTAAGTGTGAATACAAAAAAAGAGTGTTCACGTAAGAGCAGAGGTTATTTAAGATACAATTTGAAATATCATATGAAGAAGCAGATAAAACTATTATGACAGGTCTACAAGATTCTATGCCCATGGCCAAGGACATGGAGGATACATTTGTGGTTGATAATGTTGAAGTATCAATGGTAGTAATGTATATTGATCTAGACAAGTTTGAAGAAATATTTTTGAATACTCAAGGGGTTGAGAGTCTTTATATCAGCAAGAAAATATATTGATTTAAGATATCACATAAAAGGAAACAGAAAAGAGAAGACTGAAGTGATGGACAATTCATCATTATTGTTGTCAAGTCTGACACCCATAATAGACTTAGACTCATGAGGAGTATATAAGTAAGGGGGAGTATATAATCTGAAGGAGTCATGAAAAATAGATCAGATATTGCAGAAGAGAATTATATGAAGAAGAGACTCAGTGAATTGGTTAGCAACTTTACACTTTATCTTAGTTCACTCAAGTTGGTCAAGCATCCTTGAAAGAGTTTGAAGAAAAAGGCATAGAAGATAATATCAAAAGGGGAGTAAAGTAATATATAGAACATGGAGTATGTCATATGATCAAGGTCCTAGCATAGACTTGGAGAAAATGGAGAAGTTACATTATTCATTATGCTCCCATCCACAGATTATCAATTCACTGATTGCATTTTGGGAGAAAGAGATCCAGAAATTGCAGATTGCATATCCAGATGTGTATGTTGAGTAAGTACATAAATGTATTTTTTGAGCACCTTTGTCATTAATGTCAAAGGGGGAGTAGAGTATGAATAATATGGAGTCTTGTATATGATAAGAGGGAGATATAAGATAGAGAGTTTTTGTATAAGAGTACAGATAGTAACTT